>NQII01003173.1:171700-283164 GCA_002778355.1 Clitarchus hookeri | reverse complement strand
TCAATTTTTGAAATTTCTGACAATTCCTGAAAATAGCCTCGTAAAATCACTGCCCTTGTTAAATTAAGTACTCGTAAAATCTGTACCTGGCTGTAATTTGTCTCAATTTTAGTTCGAACTGAGAAAACTCATCCTAATAATGTAGAGTGTAAGTTATCAGTAATTTTTGTTTTATTTTGACAATTGTGATGGTTAATATTGGTTGTGCACTGTTAGTAGTTTTCAACCTCCAAGTGACTCTAGGCTTACCAGTTTTTAAGGTCATGTGACTAATTTTGAAACCTAAAAAATTTTTTTAATAGTTAACTTACACTGGCAAATATAGTAAGGTCATGTGTTTCTATCTAGTCTAATTTTCTGCCTGCATTTAAACATGAAATTTTTGTGAAATTTATTTCATATTTATTTTGTTTATATTAATTTGTTTTAAGATAGAATGCTTTTAAACTAACAAATATTTCTTGTATTGTTTTTTATCAAGACATATATTAAAATCAATCTTATTAATTTTTTAATGATAGATTTCAATGGTGTTGTTTATGTTCAGGGACAACGTATTTTTGTGCTATGTTATTACAATAGCCAGAATAGGTTTGCAGCACACACCTTGGATTGAATTGTATGAGGGGAGGAATGCATCTTGGAAGTAAACAGTTTTGTCTTTGTACTGCAACTGTACACGGGTTGCTCTGCTATCACACCCAGAATGCTTGCAGTGGCTTACAGATTGCATTGAGAAAGGATAGCAATGCTGAATTCTGTTACCTCAACAGTGTGCAGTATGTGCAATAAAGTTGTTCTAATTCCTTCGCTGTGGGAAAATCAATGTACCTCCTGCATCATTCTATTTGCAGCCACTGTTGTGCATCAGCTGCACAACTTCTGGAGCACAAATGCTTCATGCTCTGAAGCCACAATGGCATAGATTGTTGGCAGGAACATACCAAATTTAGGTCGGGGATCTAAAAGACCTTCTAAAGTGGTCGTTTTTTATAGTAGGTATGCATCTAGATTACATATTTTGTGCAATCTNGGGGATCTAAAAGACCTTCTAAAGTGGTCGTTTTTTATAGTAGGTATGCATCTAGATTACATATTTTGTGCAATCTGTAATATGTTCATAAGCTAGGTATATTGCATATGGAAAGAGTAAAATTCATGAAATTAGGTTAAATTGTGTAAAGTTTGTTNATGTTCATAAGCTAGGTATATTGCATATGGAAAGAGTAAAATTCATGAAATTAGGTTAAATTGTGTAAAGTTTGTTACCTCATTCGCAGTGTCCATCTATGTTTTCATTTGTCTTGGCAAAATAGGTAGACGTAGTAAAGCAAGAGTATTTGGTATTGAAACAACAATCTGTCTGTTTCCAACTAACNGCTTGGCAAAATAGGTAGACGTAGTAAAGCAAGAGTATTTGGTATTGAAACAACAATCTGTCTGTTTCCAACTAACTTTATTCATGCAGGAAATGAAACACGGCCTAAGAATAATACAAACTTAACTTAGATAAAGGATTGTGAAAAAAATTGTTTGGGATCATCTTTGTACCCATTTTGATTGTTACAGTATATGAAAATTATAAAGGTATACCTTATTCACTCAAATATAGACAACCACAGAAATAGAACAACCCCCAACATTTTTACTTTGCTCCAGAGTAAAAATTAGTTTTGCCATAAATTATTTAAACATTACATATTTTGGCACAAATAAAGGTTTAACAACATTACTTTAACAAACTACGTCATGCAGGAAATTNATTTAAACATTACATATTTTGGCACAAATAAAGGTTTAACAACATTACTTTAACAAACTACGTCATGCAGGAAATTGAAATGAAATAATGTATGTTGTGTGTGTTGCTCGAAAATATTTAAATAAAAAAACTAGTAGCCAAATTCTATGCAGATGATATTCATAATATACTGTTTTAACTACAGAAATTTTTGTATATGAAAGTAAGACGACTTAAATTTTGTGTAGTAAAAATTGGAATAAACTTTTGTCTTACATTGTATTTGGATTACAGTGTGTTTTTTATAATATCAGGCAATGGATAACATTAAAACAATAAAGGAGATTTAAGAAAAGTATAATCACGGATCTATNTTTTTTTATAATATCAGGCAATGGATAACATTAAAACAATAAAGGAGATTTAAGAAAAGTATAATCACGGATCTATCAATGAGTACTATAAATAAGTATTGTGGCTAATATCCACAAATAACATATTTTATCAGTATTTAGATAGAATGTGTATTGTGAGTGAAGAGATTTGGGTGGCTCTTAACATTGAGGTCTTGAGAGCTGATGAGGGTGAAACGAGGTGAGTATGGAGCAGCAACACCAGAATGCAAGGGCGGGAGATCCCCGAGAAAACCCGCCGACCAGCGGCATTGTCCGGCACGATTCCCACATGCGAAAATCTGGGGCCAACCTCACCAGGAATCGAATCTGGTTCGCATGGGGTGGGAGGCGAGTAGTCTAACCACTACACCATCACGGCCTCGTAGAATGTGTATTAACCTGTAGGTACTTAGTTAAGAAAAGTGTTTTCCTGGTGTTAATAAGCATAAATTTTTCAGTCCCTTCAGAACCTTTTTAAGAGTGTTTTACTGTATAAATAAGAATATTTCACAGTCTTAAGATGGTTAGCATATTTTGAAATTATGTTTATGTTCATAATTTCTGAACTGATGACAAGCTGTGATGTAATTTTAGGGTAGTAGACAAGGAAGGAAGCCTCCAGTTGAAACGGAAGTTTACGATTCGTCACAAGAGTTATTTGGTGCGTTCCACATTTTGTCCTATCATGTCATTCAGGCAAGGAGCATGTGTGGGTAAGGCGTGTTAAATTTTTTCTTGGGTTTCAATTTTTGAGTGATATTATTTATCAAATACAGTTAATTGTGCTGTGGTAACTGCCACATCATTTTTAATTACATTATTGTCAATAACATGTGGTCCATGCTGGTTGCTTTATTTTTTTGTTCAACCCCTTTCAGACGGGGCTACTATGGTGGTGTGACAACATGGTGTCGCGACCACATCAGCCCATAGGTTTATTTAAATTAGGCTTTTCACATGGGACGTTGATGTAGCTCTTGCCCTCCCGTCAGAAATGTGGTGGCGTGCAGGTGCGATCTCACCGGCACCGGTGAGGTGATGTTTATCATGCCATCCCATTGTTTTATATGAAGCTATTCACATGAGATGTGACCAGGAGCAGGACCAGTTTTTTCTGCTCAGTGTTCTGTGAGAAGTGTTCATCCGAAAATTGTGTAATGTGTGTTCAAAACAAGTGCAAATCAAGAAAATTTCAACTTTGACTCTGACACATCTATAAATTAAATTCATTCAAGGATCGTCATGGTTTTGTGAAGGTCACTTTCAAAATATTGAAAACACCTTTCTTTGATCTGTCTTTTAGCATTAGGTGTACCTACAATGTACATTTGTTTATGGTGTGTGTGTAGATGGGAAAGGAATAATAAAGACTACCTCTTACTCCATTTTTAGTACTTGCCCACTATTGGTGGCGAGTCTGGTGGCTGCAGTAAATTACAGCGCACCACCATGTTCGCGCCAATGAATTTATCTGTCACCACCATGGTAACTCCGTGTCAAAGGAACATTACATTTAACACCTAGTTTCTTTTGAGCAATAACCAATTTCTTAGGAAATCTATGAACAAATTTAAATTTACTGGGTTAAGCAAGCNACCTAGTTTCTTTTGAGCAATAACCAATTTCTTAGGAAATCTATGAACAAATTTAAATTTACTGGGTTAAGCAAGCAGTTTTAAACTTTTTTGCTTGTAAATTTTTTACCTCCCCTACCCAGCCTTTCACTTTGCACGTTACTACTGTGAATNCGTTTTAAACTTTTTTGCTTGTAAATTTTTTACCTCCCCTACCCAGCCTTTCACCTTGCACGTTACTACTGTGAATTCTTTATGCATACTGCTACCTATCGTAGCAAGTCAGTCCAAACTTCAGTTACCTGTTTCCTATCACCTGTACCTTGTTTGTCACGTCATGAAAATGAATAAAGTCAAAGAAATGACAAACATTTTGATCTGTCTAGGTTTCTAAACACATGAACAAAATACTTACTCAACAGTGTGTATTTTTACACACAGAAGTGTATGCATAAATATTTAATTATCCACTACAACTTTATTAAAAACAAAAAGAATCATCCAGCTTTTTTATTTATTTTTATTTAACATAAATTTCACAGATGCAGTTACTTTGGCATAATGCTGATTTGTTGTCTGAAATGCATGTTACACTCTTTTTATTCTTTTTATAGTTAGTGAGTAAGGGAGTGAGTGAAGAGATTTGGGCGGCTCTTAACAGTGAGGTCTTGAGAGCCGATATTTTGATAGTGATTGATTGTGACAATCGTTCTCAAAGTCTTTAGCTATTGTATTGTTGGATGCACTTGTGTGAGTTACAACAGACTTGAAAAATGACATTCAGTGAGCCAGCCTGCAGTTATATGATAGCATCATAGTGTGTGAACACTTAGCAAGAAACATAGATTCAGAAAGTAGTTGATCAAAGACAGTTTTGAAACAATCTCGATATAATGAGGAATAACATAATTACTGCAATGCTGGAGTGATTTGCCAGGAAATAGGTGCAAGATCTTATTGTGTGTATGTCATGCAAACTCATCATGTATGTAAAACAGTATCGTTTACAAGTTGGCATTCAGATATAAAAAAAATTATCCTTGCATACCACAAACCTCATTAGTTGTTGAAAAAGTCATACATGATTTTGATAGAGAAGATGTGAAATTCCTGATGTTTCCTATACTGGAAATACTGGTATTACCTATACTGGATGTATATTTATGTACACAAAATACTTTACTTCAACNATGTTTCCTATACTGGAAATACTGGTATTACCTATACTGGATGTATATTTATGTACACAAAATACTTTACTTCAACCGGATTCTTATTGACATACTACATAAATATCCTAAAGTTAAACATTTCATAATTTTTTTCCAAGCATTTTGCTTTGACTGGTACTGTATTGTAAATTAAAGAACCTTCTTTTCTTTCTTTTCTTCTCTCTCTCCTCTCCTCCTTTTCTTCAGACACTCTCCCTCACTGATACGTATTTTCAATTGAATTGTATTTATTGTGTGGCAGTACATGTTTAGCAATTCAAAAGGAAAAAACTTGATAAACTGCTAACATTTTGATTAAATGTTCAATAGGGCTGAGGTTTCATGAAATTTTCATTTCAGTTTCACAAATTTCCAATATTAATTTTTCATTTTTGTTTCATAAAAAAAAAAAGTCTCATTTTCACACAACCCTACATCGTAGTAAACAAATTGTTACAGATTCATGACTCAGAAAGTTACTATCTTCCCATCACTCTTACGATTCAAATTAGCTTTTCGACACTTAATTGACACATTTTTAACTGATACATGCTGTAACTGGTGACACCAATAAAAAATACAGTATAGGATTCAAGAATCTTTCCAGCCAATATGCTGGCTTTGCGCATTGATGTGAAAGCTTTGTGTATGCCTGGTAGAAATTAACAGGAATACGTATAACTGTATGAAGTAAGCTGAACACACAACTTATGTGCAAGTGTTCATGCTATTTATAGGATATATTTTTATACTTTTTAAATATGAGAAACTCTTTTCTTAAGATGAAGATGTGCTTGATATATTAAGAACTCATGTAAATTGTATATGGGAATTAAATATCTTCACTTTTTTTTAATATTTTCACCAGTTTTTTAAGGCTTAGATTTGTGTACTCTTTTGACACAGTACATAAGTTCTTATTAATTTTTTTATCTGTCAGTATTAGAAAAATCTGCAAATAGTAAACAGATAATGCAAGCATTCAAAGGTAAAATATTGACATTATTCTTTAAATTTGGAAAAAATCAACCATCAATAGAAATTTAAGTTTGATTCCCATTAAATCAGTTTCAATGATTTTTAAGTGTAGGACATACATAATGTCTGCTGTATCGTTGATGTTAAAAGAGAAAACATAGCCCTCTGCATGTTTACCTGTAATGTAATAGTTAATGTAATCAGAAATGCAGTCTACATATAAAATAATTTTGAATGACCATAAACCCTGCAGTGAAAAAATTTTCATTTTTGAGTTTAAAATAATAAGTTTGAACATCTGACAGTAAAATTCCATTACAAGCTACTTCACTGCTTATAGCCACGTCTCAAATTTTTATCGGAACAGAGGTACACACATTTATGTAGTGTGCATATAACATATCACTTAAAAAATAATAAAAATATTGTTTTGAATTTGTTTACCTTCATGTATGCATGCATTTATGCATGCATGTATTTAGTGTGTATGCGCATGCAAAGCTGGAAAAACATTTTTTTTTTGCGACATTATGTTGCTGTGAAATAAAAGGTAAATGTTCTCATTTAAAACAGGTAGCTTTGGGTCTTCCCTATAGAATATTGTGTAGTAATGTTAGCCAGTCAGCAGCGGCTGCCAGATCCAGTAGCTGACGTACAGAATTGGCAACCTTGTGTGGCCACTGATACGACAACAGTCATGCCTCCAGCGTCTCGTTTGAACACACTTCTCTCCCCCCTCTGCACATAGATGTACACCATCCTCCCCTCTTTATGCGCGTGCACACACACGTGTGTCATCCCCTCATCCTTTCTTCCTCCTTCTTCCTTTTCCCTTCTTTACAATGCCCGGAGCAGCCAGTCCATTTCAAGGTCAATGACTCATTGACCGTTGGGCCGTTCGTAGATTATCCGTGTTTTCCAAGTTTCCATGCATCAGCTCCCATTAATTAACACGGATAGTTGAGAGTGTACTGTTTATCATTGTTAAATTGAAACTGTCTGTATTATTAAACACTTGTCTGCAGGAGTGTCTATATCTGTTTTACACAGTATTCTAATAGGTTTTACACAGTATTCTAATAGGTTTATTTTGCATGCTTATTTTTTTTTTTTTTTTTTAAATATTTGAGTTTTCCTAAAAAGTTACCCGACATGTCATTATTTAGTGGTAATTTAAGTGCATTATTTTAACAGTATCTTTTGATACTAATTGTAATAGCAAGCAGCATTAATTTTTTTAAATATATTTTTTAATGATCTTCCCACTCTAGATTACTATCAATAAGCAACTCCAGAAATCTTATTGTTTTAATGCTCCCAAGGTAAGTTCAATATTTAATTTATTTTTTGTGAGAAAGTGTGATACGTGACGGCTTTGTTTTTAAGTTACAAGGTCCCACAGGAACAAGGTTTCTTTAGGTGTCAAATCATTGACATAAACTGTGGGCAAAGTTCTTCACCTGGAGCATGATTGCAACATCTTTGTTTGCTCTGATTTAACCCCTAGGAAGGGTGCTCTCGTTGGTTGTCGACAAGGGACAAAGTCTTCACTCACGAGGTGATACCTCTTAGTGTTCAGGGTGGTGGTAACCTTACCTTCACTTGATTTTACCCCCTTCGTAGTTACGAGACAATCTACTGTAGAGGAGGCCCCTTTTCCCAGGACTGGTGGTAGAGTCGGAGCTGCTGCTTGTTCGGGACACAAGCTGTGGGACGCGGATCCCTGTTGTCTTCGAATTGGAGGAGAAGGGGGCTATTGACTTTGGGTTCTTCATGGTCAGTTCCCAGTGCTGCTTGCTATCCCAGGTGGAGCTGGGTAACAAAAGGGTGCCCCTTCCCTGGGGTTCAAATCAGGGGTCCAAACAGCCACACTGGGTTTATCGGGAGGTGAGGCCTTGCCGATTCCCTGGCGGCCTGCGCCTTTGTAGCTGATAAGGTTGGTTGGGGACGGGGCGATTATCAAGCAACTAACCAACAGAGAGGACAGCTGCAGCCTTACGCTTGCCCTTCATGTACCCCTTCTGTGGGTGAACGTAATACGATGGTAGGTGCTACTGTTTGTACATCCAGGGATGTGGCAGGAGACATTACCCCAACCAAATGTTACCAGAGCAGGTTAGGTCATGGCTTCGTCAGGCCTTCTGGCGGATCTATACGCGGTGGATGGTGTGGGTTAACTGGCTTGCCTGGCCTAACCTCTTTGTCGTGTAGTGTTTCTAGTGAGAGGCTCTACCTTACTACACACTTCGTACCATGCTGTACCTGGTCTGTAGCATGGGTGGCCTATTAAGGTGTGTGCTTACTGATATGCAGGCTGTCCTCGGTTATGGGACGGCCCGTGGTCCTGCTCTATGGTTGGAAAGTCTGTTAGTAACAACATGGTCACCTGCCTCTCCCCTGAGTGGCGACAGTTACAATGGTGAAGTTAGACATTCGGAGAATGATAGCAAAAATACACCCAATAAATCATATACAGTGGTTTTATTCATTTCGTATTTATTCTCGTGAGAACAAACAAGGTGTCCTGTACTCTTTCCTATTTCGACAGTCCCTCAACAATCGATTAACCCTACAGAAGTTAATTAACCTGCTCAGTCACAGTGTCCACGATTGTGGACACATTGCAAATGAGTGATATTTTTGACCGGTACTGTACACAGCAGGGAATAATTCTCAATCTTCCTTGTGGCTGATATGATTAGTGGAACTTTCTGCACATCTTTGACATGAATTGTTTATGCTAATATCATCAAGCACACAGCGTGTTTTTCACTGATTGTAAGACAAAATGCAGATCACAAGTACGGCGCATAACAAAAAATTACGTGATTGCAATACTTGAACTCAGAAATTATTGTGTGTCTGAACGGGTTAAAATGACAGGTGACTGTGCCTGTTGGAATGTTAGAGCAAGTTTATAAATATTTATTTGAGGTTAGATCTTGACTTGGAGTACTCTGTGTGTCCTTAGTGGGCCTGGGTACCACTTAGTTTTAGGTGAGTTGTTGCTGTCTCGCAAGATGACGGCTAAGATGGTGCCCAAGAGGTCTTCTTCCGACGTCTATTGCCAAGGTTGTTGGGCGGCTCTTCGGGTGCTGGAGTTGGTCGGTGGTAATGGTGGAATAGAGTGGCTGGTCATCTGTTGGCGGTGGTTCGTCAGAAGGAATCGGGCCCCCTTCTTCCTTCCCTTCTTCCTCGTCAGTGCTTGGGCTGCGCCCATTGATCATGAAAGTTTGGAGGTGGTTTTTGTGTTCTGCGGGTGAGTATCTGACTCCTGCTTTGGCGCACCGTTTTTACATCACTATTTCTGCTTCTTAGATGTTTGAAACTGCGTGTACGCTTGGGCTCATTATTATTATCTACTTATTTATTTTTCTCTCTGTTTCTGAACATCCCAGAAGTCCTGCCAGGTCTAAAAATGTGCAGTACCATGGCGTGAAGGCTTATTAACAGATGTGCTCTTAGCTCACGCCTCTCTATAAACTTCTGTTCTTCTCTCTCTCCTCTCCCCCTCCACCTCATTCTCTCTCTCTCCTCTCCCCCTCCCCCTCATTCTCTCTCCCCTCTCCCCCTCCACCACATTCTCTCTCCTATCTCTCTCTCTCCCCTTCTCTACCCCTCTCTCTCCTTCTCTCCCTTTCTCTCTCATCCTTGTTAGAAGGGGTGTATTAAATAAACAGTAGCTTTAATAAATGTGATGTCACACATGATGATTCTTAGTCGAGAAAATATATTAGCCCTTATGCATCATGCTTTAATTGCCCCTCTCCTTTTGCAACTGAGAATCGTCTCATCGACCTTTAAGTATGGGTATATGATTAGAACTGTCACTGTTATCGTAGTCAATCCAATTTCCTTCTTTTTTCTTGAGAAGTTTCTAACTTTGCTGTTCTGTGCACTCTGCACTCGTCACAGCTGTCCGTGGGCTTCACCGCAGTCTCTCTCTATACAGTGGGTCACTGGCGGTCGTGCTGCTAATGGCTTCATCTTCTGCGCTCCACCAACCACCCTCCTGGGGCGTAGTCTGTTATGTGTAAACCGGTTTGGCTAATCTACATGCATTCATGAACACTTTGGTGTGAGTTTGGGTTTGTACAATACAAACCCAAACTCACAACGCGGTGTAGTAATTTTAATGTTTGCTGCCATAGTGCTGAAGGTATTATTTAATGACTTTGCTCTGAAGCCTCTTCTTACGTGTTCCATGGCAGGCGCATTATGTGTTTTATATGGTCCAACCTTACTTCAGGAATAAGTCCTTCCTTTCCCTATTCCTTTTTTTTTTCCTCAACATCCTCTCAGCTATGTGAGTTACACAATGAGTCTAGTTAAAACCTTACTTACTAATAAATTGGGGAATGATCCACCTACAAAATATATATAAAAAATAAAAAACATACAAACACTACAGAGCCCTTAGTAAGAAATTTTGCATTTTATCTTTGTTCAACCCTAGTGATTCTTGACTGATGATTGTCTTTATATGCTAGTGGAACGTCTATACCGTAGATAAACAAAATGTTTTTCTCACACTTCTTCTCCAGCTCCTCCATACGGTTCTCAAGCTGATTGTGGGCCACCATCAAAGTGTGTTGGCATGTTCCCGCTGGAGACCACTAATGTTTCTAGTTAAGTTAAGGTATTCGTGTTTACTACATGTTACTCAACACTTCACAGAAGAAAGTTAAGTTGGAACAACAGTCTTCTATTCTACTCTATTTACATATGTCTAATCAGTGGTGATTAAATACTACATCCGTAGCTCTCTAACCCTAACTATGATGTCCTGTCGTCGTGACTTAAGCCCAGGGCATACCTTTGATGCTGCCATATTTCTTTTCCGTTGTGACTGTTTGTCAGGTTTTATGGAAGTCCTGTCTTCCCCACTCGACTCTCAGGGCCCCAATGTACACTTTCGTCGCACTTAGTCACTGGTTAGGTTTTCTCGCTCTGTCCAGTGCCTTCTTAGAATGGGATGTCGTGGTTAGGGCCACAAAAATTTCTACGTTGGTCGCCACGCCGTCTCCCGGTACCTGCCAGGTTTGCCTTGTACCTTGTATTTTGTTCTGTCAGACACACAAAGGCAGCTCTCTCTTCTTCCATGCGGCGCTGTGTCTGTTGGCGTCGTAGTCGGTGCCTCATTGTTATCTGGCTCGGCCCCCTGATCTCATGCCTTGCCTCTGCTACTAGTTGCCATCATGGGTGGTGGCTCGTTACCCGGCTCAGCATTCCTGCTGTGCTCTTCTACTGGTGAAGTCGGAGGTACGTCAGCCTGGGGTTATACCTCTGTGGGGCTGTCTCCGAGATTGTTGCCCTTGGCTCATCTGCGTGAGGGGTGTTCAGCTGGAGTTCCACTTCATCCTCGTCCACTCGGCTGGGCACATTTTTCCCGTCTACTGAGGCTATTGTTGCTGCTGCGGCCAGGCGGCTGCGGGCTCTTGTCATTGGCCCCATGGCTATCAACTCATCTCTGGCTGCCTCCTCCTACCATAAGGACTCACGTTTGGCACTTGAGACCAGGGTGTGTCGTTTCTAGAAGTAGGGACGACCTCTCTTGCATGGTGCTCTGGTGTTAGACGCACCTTGGGTTCTATTCTACAAGAAACCTCAAGTGCTTTCTGCTCGGCGGCTGGGGTACTTTCCTCTAGGTCTCTTAACCCTGATGGACTACATGCCCCTCTGGAAGGGGAAGGGGCCTCCGCCTGCTCTTCGCCTCGAGGTCTTATTGATTCCTCCCTTTGGTCATGTGGGGACTGTTCTAAAGCATCATAAAGCACCCGACACGTGTGCAAAATGTGTTGGTTGGTAAGTTCTTATAACTTATTTCCTTTACATTACATTTTTTATATCTGTTTGCATTGCTATGTAGCACAGGTTCCTCACTCTGTGGTGTTCCCCCCAAGCACAGTGACCATCCGGTCTCCGTGCTTCCTTGTATTGAGACTCTCTTAGTCTCTTTCCGGGTCGTTTTTGAGGGAGACGGGATTGAGCGGGTGGATGCATAGCCTTTTGGTCATTCCACACGCTAGAGTATGTTGTGTAGCTTGGTGTGTACTTATCTGTTGGAGGCTATCGACAGCCTCTCTCCCAAGTTTCACTGCTCACATCACCCAGCCACTGATATTCTCTGTGTGTTCTAAGAGGTTTATCTGGCAGTGGAAGGAAATTGTCTTCCTCCCCTTCTCTCCATTGGTTTGCTGGTGGGTTGGTGGTGATTTCTCTTATGGCGTGTTGAGGTCTCATCTGTCCCCTCGTTACTTTGCGGTCACTGCCTTCCTCCTCCTCCGTCCAGTAAACATTATCTTTGCGCCCCAGTACCGTATATGTCCCTTCCCATTTGTGGGTTAACCTGGTGCAGAATTTATCGTGGGCTCTGCTGAGGAAGTAGTTCTAGAAGAGTACTTCTTTCCTGAGTTCATATTCCCTGACCACCATCTTAGTTTTGGGGTATTTCTTCTCTGTGTATTGTTCCTGCACTTTTTGGGCTTCTCTTGTACTTGCCACAGCCACTAGGCATCTAGGCATACAGTTTCTGGTTGGGGCAGGGTGGGAGGTTTAGGTTTCCATTGCCAATCCTCTGGTCGACGTAGAGTGTGCCCTAAAATTAATGACGGGGCGTAGTGTTGATTGTTTCATTGCTTCTCCTATGTAGGGGTAATAATATGTTTGGTAGGTGAGAGGTCTCAGCGTCGGTGGCCTTATCCCACACTGGGGCGGTGGCTTTCCTTCAGCTCCAGGTTCTTCCACTCAGTGGGGTTTGTCTGTGGGTGATAAAGGGGGGTCATCCAAGATTCCACTCCCCACTTACACTGAGGCGACAAAAGTCATGGGATACCTCCTAATATCGTGTCGGACCTCCTTTTGCCCGGTGAAGTGCAGCAACTCGATGTAGCATGGACTCAACAAGTCGTTGGAAGTCCCCAGCAGAAATATTGAGCCATGCTGCCTCTAGACGTCCATAATTGCGAAAGTGTTGCCGGTGCAGGAGTTTGTGCACGAACGGACTTCTCGATTATGTCCCATAAATGTTCGATGGGATTCATGTCGGGCGATCTTGGTGGCCAAATCATTTGCTGGAATTGTCCAGAATGTTCTTCAAACCAATTGCTAACAGTTGTGGCCCGGTGACATGGCACATTGTCATCCATAAAAATTCCATCGTTGTTTGGGTACATGAAGTCCACGAATGGCTGCAAGTGATCTCCAAGTAGCTGAACATAACCCTTTCCAATCAATGATCGGTTCAGTTGGACCAGAGGACCCAGTCCATTCCATGTAAAAACAGCCCACACCATTATGGAGCCACCATCAGCTTGCACAGTTCCTTGTTGACAACTTTGGTCCATGGATTCGTGGGGTCTGCGCCACACTCGAACCTTACCATCAGCTCTTACCAACTGAAATCGGGACTCATCTGACCAAGCCACGGTTTTCCAGTCGTCTAGGGTCCAACCGATATGGTCACGAGCCCAGGAGAGGCGCTGCAGGCGCAGTCGTGCTGTTAGTAAAAGCACTCGAGTCGTTCTTCTGCTGGCATAGCCCAGTACAGCCAAAGTTCGCTGCGTTGTCCATGGTGGGAGGTTATGCCTGAAATCAGGTATTCTCGGCACGCTTTTGACACTGTGTTTTGAATTCGTAAATATTAGAGGTGTGGATATTTCCATACCAAGCACAGCAGATTGTTCTCTGGTACCAAGTGAGAACCATGTAAATTTTCAAGCATTTAAGTTTGTGCATATTCATCAATTCATATGTAACATTGTAAGCACAGATTGTTTGAGAATACAACTCTTGTATGATTGGCCATGGCTAACATTAAACTCTTTTAGGTCACTGTTATTTTGAATCATTCAATGAGCTGCCTCTGTTTTGATCTTAGTATTTGAAATGCAAGACCTTCCTTAATGCCCTTCATCACAAACAGACGTTGGCTCATTTTTTTAATGTTTTGTTGAATTTTGGTCTTTTTTGGTACGCTCCTCTCACCATACCATGACATCACTATCAAAGTAATTAACAAGAGTCCACCTATAACAAAAAGATAACATTGTCATTGAGAGTGTTTCAACGCATAACTGTTCAATGTAAAATCTAAACAGTTTTCCCTCCTGAGGATAAAGAAAATTTGTCACTGCTCATGTTTCTTTCGTAATGTAGTAAATAAGCAGAGTCCTTCAATTTTAAATTTATTCAATATCACAATAAAAGATATAGAAACAGTGAATTGTGATATTGAGCCCAGCAAGAGACTCTGAAGTTGATTAATAACAGAGCAATTAGTGCTGACAATAACATGATTATATTGAGGAAAAACTTCTTAATTTTTGACTTGTTATTTAACAGTTGGAAGAAACATGTTTTCTGTCCAAATTTTTGCTTTGGGGGACATACATTTAAGTTTGCCAAATGCAAATGAGTGAATGAAGTTTTAAAATCGGTAGTTACTATTTTCAGTTTCTACCTATACCATTCATAAAATGGGTTGAGTTTGTGGTAACGAAAGTGTATGCTTTTACAGATGTAACATGTACATTTTGAGATTTTTTTTACATTGATATAAATGTGCAGTTTTTTATATTTGCAGTGACAGGTAGTGAAGACTCTTGCGTATACTTCCTGGACATAGAGAGGGAAGGTAAACCATGTGTTAACAAACTGCAAGGTCATGCATGCCCCACGCTGGGCGTTAGCTTCAATTATGATGAGTCTCTGCTTGCAACCAGTGACTACCAGGGCCTTGTGATTCTCTGGAAGAGAGAGAAGCGACCAGGCAGTACTAGCCAGACGTGCTCCTGAGAATCTCACATCAGGCTACGTGGAGCATGTGCCTATCAGGCCGGGAAAGTTTATGTGCATGAATGCTTAATCTTTTAGCCTTGCAGAGCATAATTATTTTGAACTGTTTTAGACCTTTTTTTAATGGTATTTTTCAAATGTAATTTGAATCTGCTTTTTGTTGTAAATGAAAATATTTTTATTTCATAAATTGTTATGGTGTACTTAAGTTTCTTTTTAAAGATCCACCTATGGTTTATTGTAGAAAATAGTCATTTCTTTATATTCACTCATATGCAAGAATCACAAAAATATGAAATTCACATGCAAAATTTCACTCCAGCTACTAGGGATGTGCTTGATTTATATTGAGTGTGTGTTTAAGGAAAATGCACTAGATATGTAATTTGTACTGTATTTTGTGCATCCTCACCATTATCTTTGTCACATCACTTAAAATATGTATTTCTGTTAATTCATAATTTTATATTTGACTGTGTGTGGTAAATCTTTTAATGTCACAGACTTCTCAACAACTGTTCTCATAAACATACATGTGAGCATTAAAATTACACTTATATTCAACCAGAAATAATTGCTTAAATATGTGTAAACTTCCGAAATAAGATAAATTTTTCCAATAATTTTTCGGGTCTTTAAATTCTTTTTGTTTGATTATGCAAATTGAAAAGTAGTTACTATGAAATTATTCGCTTTCCACCAGCTCTTTTTTTTAACACCTCTCATTGGGTCAGAAAAATGCAGCAAAATGGTGGGAATTGTATAAAGAACGAATTTGTTTGCTATAAAAGTATTGCAAAGGACCACAAAAAAAATTTTTTTAATACAGGGAAGTGTAAACTGGGATTCTACTTTATACATTTTTCAGTTTTGTAGGAGGGAAATAGAAGTAATTAAAATGTAAAACAATGGTATAAGATTGTACTACTATGNATTTTTTTAATACAGGGAAGTGTAAACTGGGATTCTACTTTATACATTTTTCAGTTTTGTAGGAGGGAAATAGAAGTGTTAAAATGTAAAACAATGGTATAAGATTGTACTACTATGCTCTTTGATTTTTGCAGTGGGGATTAAAAAAATAGAATAAACTATCATTTTGAACATACGTCATTACTTATATTGTGCTATTGTAAACTTTAGAATGTACAAACCTTTTTTTATGAATACAAATATGAATGCAAATTTGTACTTTTTAGAAGAACAACATGTTATAATTGTGATTACTTTGCTATTCAAACTGTATAAAATTTCTTTTTTAAAAAGTGCTACCCAACTAATTCAGTTCAGTACACATGCTTTACAATTTAATCTGGGAGGGTGTTCTATGCATATTGTGGTTAGGAATAAAAAACAGTGAAAATTAATTACACAATTGTTGTTGGTGCATGTTAAATTAGTTATAAATATTTTAATATGATAACTGGAAGTAATTTTATAGCATTTAAAATTGTATGCTTGCAACCAATGAATGTTATGAATGTTATTTATTTATGTGGCCTAAAAATGGCACTTCTTCTTGGCAAAATAACAATTTTTTAAGTTTTACTGTCATTCCAGCTTCTGTTAACTTCCTTAAGACAATTTCCAAATGTTCAATGTGATCTTCAAAATTGGCTGAAACAATCAAAATATCATCTACACAGCATCTTGCAAAACTGGAACAATCTTCACCCAATGTCACAGTCATGCAGCAGGTAAACTGCAAAACAGCATTGCAAAGCCAAAACGAAAGCAATTGAATTACAAACTGCTGATTGCGAAACAGGAATCTGGTGTACTGCTGGGATTCTTCTGTTAGTGGTACCTGCCATTACCCATGTGTTAAGTCAGTAGTAGACATAAATTTCACACCTCGATATAGCCGAAGTAGATCCTCCGTCGGGGTGGGCTTTCCCTTGACGTGACGGTCATGTCATTTAACTTGCGTGCATCTAAGCACAAATGTATGGATCCATCTTTCTTGCTTACTCAAACCATCGGGTTGCAGTATGAGCTAGATGCGTTGACGTGAGCCCAAACTCACGGGTTCTCCGCAACCGTTCACTACGCCACAGTGTGCCGTAGCACAAATAATGTTGACAAGGATGGTTTCAAGCTCTATATTTTCAGTAAAAGGTACATCAAAAACTTTGCAAGGCACCCTTGAGGAATCTTAAAAAATACATTAAATTATGCAAAGGTATTACAATAACAACTCTCTCTCTCGTTTACAAAAGTTTGATAAATTGATTACAAAACTTAAATGAATTATATTAAGATTAAAAAATACAACTTGCAAACTATATAAATGGAAAAAATTACTATACACATGGAAAAAATCACTATACACAAATCTTAAAATGACTTTTAAAACAATTATTAGAAAAAATTGACAAGATTACATTTCTTGACCAATTAGGAAGGAGGGCAGCTGTTTAAGCCCAGTAAAGCCTCCATTTCTTATAAAGGAACATATTAAAATTACTATTTAAAAAAGGTTATAATTTCGGTGGAGGCAGTCAAAAAGACCCGTCAAAGCTCCAATCGAATAAAACTGTTGCAGACAAAACACATTAAAACGCACTTAAAACAGCCCAACGTGAAAGTCTTGGACTCCAATATTAATTTAAAATTATTAATTCTTGGGCGGCGGACAAGACAGTACACAACGCATTAAAACAAGGAGACACAGTAATACGACCGTTGTAGTTTTACCGAAGCAGAATTTTGACAGGCAACCGAAACCACAATTTTGATTTTTGAAGGGAAAAAACTAACATTACTGCTCACCCAAGATGAACACAACTATGCCACATAAAAGACTAAAACATTTTAAAAGAGCCCAACATACACACAAAATTTGTCCACGACTCACCGTTAATTACGCCCTAATGCTCGGCAGCTCAGGCAACAAGACTAAATTAAAACGAGCCACATCGCGGCCCCAACGTCCTAGAAGACGACAAGTGTGGCAGTTTAAACCATTTGAAGATCTCTTGCAGGCGACAGGTTCAGGCGATGGCAGGGTGTAGGATAGGCAGAGCTCCAGCTGCGTAACGGCTTAAATAAACTATCAGAACTGTATAAAAAATTATGATGCAGGGGGGGTGGGGGTGAAACGAGGGATGGTGAACAGGTGAACAGGGGAGGAAAGAGGAGGGATCCGAGCCGAGCAAAGAGTATACCACAGCGTCGTGTACATACAAAGTAAAGAAAATGTCTTGCACGATGGCCGATTGCGTCACAACCCCCGCCCCGAAACCTGTGCTCTGGGGACCAATCTCTAAATATCTTGACAAAACATCAAACACAATACACAATTAAATGGTTAGTAGAAAAACACACAGTTCAGTCCAAAATTCAAATGGTGAGACAAGGAGTGATCAGCTCCTTCTTGAAGTTGTCCCCAGGGATTATGGGCAGTCAAGTGCAAAGGCAACTCAGCGCCAAAAGAGCCTGTCTTTTCTGGAGCACAAGGTACAGCATCTCGCCAGCATCAGGCAGGTTGCAGAAAGTAAAAGTAACCATCCAAAGCTGTGCTTCTTCCAGCAGCAAACTCAAATGACAATTCAGCAGTGCAATGACGAAGACACAGGGTGGACTCTGCGCGGCTCGGTGGGAAGACAGGAACAAAGCAAAATAATAAAGGATTAGAAAAAGAGAAACACAATAACCAAAAGGACACAGGATGAGTGATAAGGAAACAAGCGTGCATTTACAATTTCAAAACAAGAGACAGCCAGTCTGCAAGTACAAAAACATAATAAATTGAAACAATTAATTCTGTTGCTGATAAACCTTTAACTGAGACATGTGTTCATTTCTGAAGGAGCGATTAGAGCTGGGCTAAACAAGGCTGACTGTATTAGGCCCCAAAAATTTACTGATTTTAAACTGCCCTAAAAATTTAGGAATGAGCTCCCAAGTTATATCCTTCCCCATATCTGCCAACATGTAATTCTTGCACAGGACCAGGTCTCCTAACTTGAAATTTTCTGGCAACCTGCCCTCGTCTATTTAGTTACTACCTGCAGTTTCACTGCCTCGAGCCTACGGTGGACCTCCTTCAGCAGGCGATCACGACCAGCATCACCAAGGGGTTAGGGAAAAGGTGGGGGATATTCCAGATATTGAGTAAAGGGTGACCAAAAGGACGACCAAGAAAAGGGAATGAAGGAGGAACTCCCGTGGAATCATGCAGTGCGCTATTGAATCCTACATTTATAAAATCAAGATCCTGATCCTACTTAGTATGGTCCTGATTATGGAAAATAGTTAAACAAGCCTTCAGATTGTTATTAAATATTTCTACCTGATTGCCTGTGGAATAGTAGATACTGAAAGTGAAAAGTTTGATAGCCCAGCGGAAACACATATTCTTAAAAACATTAGAAGTGAAATACTTAGCATTATCGGTGACAGTCTCTACAGGAGCACTAAACACTTCCATACATGATCACGTTAACAATTGACATGGTTTTCATATTACGCAGTGGTAACAAAATGACAAACTTAGTAAAGGTAACCAACAAGATTAAAATACACACATTACCCTTCCTAGATCTAACTAAGGGTCCAAATATATCAAGATGAACAGTGCTCTAAGGTGCCTGGGAATCCGCATTACCGCCTGCCCGACGTTAGTGTGTTGAGCCTGTTTACATTTTTGGCATAAGTCTCAAGAATGCACAAAGTCAAAAACATCGCCCCTTAAAGTGGGCCAGGCAAATTGCACCGCAATTTTGTTAAGGTCTTATTTACGCCCAGATCACTACCAATCACAGAATCGTGAAAATACGATGAAACCATGAGTCTCAATGATTCCATTTTCTCCGGTGAAGTACAAGATCTCATTTTCCACTACGTAGGGAAGTGCTGCACCGCCACTCAGGTCCGTCTTAATCAGACTACAGAAAATGTCGTCCGCCTGAGCCTGGCATAACTGCACAAAAATCTCTGGGAAATTCTGTATAAGATTGAGGAAAGCATCAGAAACTGACACTCAGTCTCAATATCTGCCGGATCATACATTGTGGAGAGGGCATCTGCTATCTGGTTTTGGAGCCTCGGAGGTGATGTGCTTTGAAACAAAAACGTGACAATCGCAAAACCCAACGACCTAGCTTACCCAGCTGTTGAGGGTGATTTGAAGCCCAGTTTAATGCTTGGTTATCAATGTAAAGATCACATTCCTCATGTTCTATGTAGGGTGCAAATTTCTCTAGCCCATAGATACAAGCCAAGGTTTCTTTTTCATAAATGCCTAATTTATGTTCCATCTCATTGAGACTGCGATGGGGAAAAGCCACTAACGCCTAGTCTAACTCAGTTCGATGGCTCAGGACAGCACCTAGAGCCAGTGACGAATCATCGGCCTGTACAATGAAACGGCGCGAATAATCTAGAAGAAGGAGCACCAGAGGAGAAGATAACTTCTGCTTCAGCAAGGAAAAGGCCGACTCCTCCTCCTGACCCCACTGGAACTCAATTCCCTTCTATTTCAACAGGTTCAAGGGTGCTGCCAATTCTGACAAATGCTCTATAAAACGGGAGTAAACCTAAAAAATTTTGAATTCTCTCCAGAGTTTTAGGGTAAGGGAAATTTAATATCGCAGCCACATGATCAGGGTCAATCATCAGTTGACCTTCGGTGGACAGAAAATCGCAAAATTTAACCTTGTTCGATCTCAAGGTGGCCTTATCAGGATTAACCGTCAAACCCACTTCCCGCATTTTCACACACACTTGACGCAAGTTGGACAAATGGAATTCCAGATCATCACTACACAATGTCATCATCAGTATAATTAAAAACCAATTTAAATTTATACTCTGACAAAACATGATCTAATACCCAGGACAAGGCTTGACTGCCAAAACTAGAGCCTGTGGGAATATGCGTGAATCAAAGTGGCTCCACAGTGTGCTAAAGACAGTATATTTCCTGCAGGAAGAATCCAGCAAACACTGGTAAAAACTATTATTGAGATCTAACACTGAAAATACGCGGGCTTAACCCAGGTGCTGAAGGGCACAATCAATAATAAGCAGTGGAAAGGGGTTTGTATGAATTTTCTTATTCACCAGGGAATGGTAATACACCAAACGATACTTATCACTATTTTTCTTGAGTACCAAAAACTGGGTGAACAGTAGTCTGACGTGGATGGAACAATAGTACCGGTTTCTAGCAACTTATCAATGGACCCCTAAAAGCTTTGGCTGAGGGGGGGGATTTGAAATGTCGGTCTCGCACCAAATTATTATCCGTCAAGGAAAACTTATATGGAAGTAAATCACATTTCCCAATTCGCAGAGAGATGACATCACCAAACTCTTCCCTCAACTGATATAATTAATTTTTTTTTAATATTCAATTTAACTTGTGCCATTAAATAAAGATCAAAACATTTCCGAGACCGCAGTCTACCAGCTGACCATGAGGAAGCCAGCCCTCGACTTTCCATCCCTCGCTGTCGAGCGTCAAAAGGGTACATAGACAGGCTGGGGGGTTTAGTACGGCAGTGTCGAAAGAAAGGACGGCAGTGCCCAACTGTCGGCACAGCAGGTGCTTAAGCTATCAGATAACCGGATGGGCCACCTGGGGAGTGCACCACCTGATGTCTGCAGTGCTTAGACTCGCCTGCCAGAACGTCCTCGACCACTGTGCATTCCTCTGCTGCTGTTCCTCTTGAGCTTCCTTAAGGAGTTCCGGCCCTTGGGCGTCGCCTACATGACTGGCCTCTGCTCAGCTTCCCCACCTCCCAGGAGGATACAGTTATCCTGCCGATGAGGACGTGCAGTTACATGTCCTTGCTGGTGGTCATCCTGCTACTGATGGACCTGCTGCTCTACAAGACCATCATTGTGTTGGAAGGTCTCGCCGGTGTCGTTACCTTCTCCCTCATCTCCTTCGGCGGGATGCTTGACCTCATCATACTGTCACAGTGCACGCATGGGATCTTCATGGCGAGCGAGATGGCCTACTCCACCTACATGTACACAAGGTTGGATAAGGTGCACCACGCTATTGTCAGGGCCAGCTCTATCAGGCATCTTGGTGCAGGTGCTCATCTCCACCAGCCAATTCAGGCCCTACTGCCTCTACTACATCACTCCTGCATGTCAGATTGCTGCAGCAGTGTGTGCATGGTTCCTCTCGAATGTCTCCAGGAGTGTGTACTTCCACCGCAGGAACTCTGTGGCTGTGCAGAAAGACTGCAAGCAGAGTTGTGCAGAAATTATTCGTGCCCAACCACAAATACTGTTGACATGGATGGTTTCAAGCTCTATATTTTCAGTAAAAGGTTCATCAAAGACACTGCAAGTCACCCTTGAGGGATCATAAAATACAATGAATTATGCAAAGGCATTACAATAAAAACTCTCTCATTCACAAAAGCTTAATAAATTTAATACTAAACTTGATGAATTATATTAAAATTAAAAAATACAACTTGTAAACTATATAAATTTAAGCCCAGTAAAGCCTCCATTTCTCATAAAGGAACATATTAACATTGCTCTTAAAAAAGGTTATAATTTCGGTGGAGGCAGTCAAAAAGACCCGTCAAAGGTACAATCAAATTAAACTGTTGCAAAAAAACGCACATTAAAATGTACTTGAAACAACCCGACGCGAGTGTCTTGGATACCAATATTAACTAAAAAGGATAAATTCTCGGGCGGTGGACAAGACAGTATACAACACGTTAAGACAAGGAGAGAGAATAATGCGACTGTTTCAGTTTTACCAAAACAGAATTTTGACGGGCCACCAAAACCACAATTATGAAAAAAACTAGCATTACTGCTCACTCAAGACCAACACGACTATGCCACACAAAACACCAAAACATTTCAAAAGAGCCCATCATACACATAAAAATTGTTCACGACCCACCGAGAAGTATGCTCTAATGTTTGGCAGCTCAGACAACATGACTAAATTAAAAAGAGCCACATAATGGCTTCAGCACCTTAAGAGGACGACAAGTGCGGCAGTTTAAACCATTTGAAGATCTCTTGCAGGCGACAGCAGGGCGTAGCATAGGAAGAGCTCCAGTCTCGCAACATCTTCAGTAAGCTTTCAGAACTGTATATAAAAATTATGATACACCACGGGAAGAGGAACAGGGTGAATAGGGGGGTGGGGGAGATGTCGCAACAGTACAACAACAGCCCTTGCCGAGTCGTGTGCTGACGACACGAACATCGGATGAAGCCGTCGGTAATTATATCTTGATAGTGTTTGGGAAAGCATCCACTTCGCCATGAAATGTACGAGTCAGCTGACAGTCCCACTTTGATCCGACCACTTGGACGGCAGCAGGACAGTTTCGTGGGTCGGATCCCAACCAACCGGCATGTGTGCTCACACTCAGCGCTGCGCCATCAATGTGTAGCACGCGTGAAGGCAACAACAGGCTTCGTAGCACCCCTGGTCGAGATGCGTATGAATAACCAAAGCCATTGCACAATACGAAGTTTTTCAGTTGACGTGATCGAGGTTACCCAGGGCTGGCTGTGTGTTGAATTGCCCGGCGCCATAACCCAGCGGAAAGTTAATGATGAGGGTCGTTCCGTCGACGGCCCAGGGGACCCTGGATGTCTCCGTCAGTTTGTTGTTGATGTCACGTACTTACTGTTACACTATTTATACCTTATGACGAACCTGTAGGCCATCTCGTACGACTGAAATATACGAGGAAATTGTGGGAGATACTACTAAGGGTACAGTAACCTATGTGTCCCGGAGAGCAATCATTCTACACAAATTGAACTTTGTAAAGAGGTTTATTCACTGTACTTGACTACGTGTGAACAATGCAAGAGTTCAGATCCAGCATCTTCGGCCGGCTGGTAACCTTAGCGTGAAATAAACATGGTATTCTGATGATAAGCGATAGCAATAAGCTCTCTGGTAAGAGAGCGGGTGGCTCTCCCCTCTGTACAGTAAAGAGGAAAACAAATGTTCCAGCTAATTAATGTTATTATTGCAGTGAAATCATTACAGCTTAAATGATGGTACCGAGGGGGCTCGCGGAACGGTCGATCAATGCTGCCATTCTGGTCCGAGTGCTGAGACGAACTGGCCGAGTGGCCTCGGTTTCCGTTACGAGTGATGAGAACCTAAGTCAAATGGCTAAACATGAAACATAACATGAACACAATGTGATATTATTGCAATGGTTTAAAATTGTATAAATGAAACGAACACATTAGTATCACCCCCATTTACTAACAAATGTCTGTTTAGATTGAAGTTGTGAAGTTGACAGGGCATGTCACCGAACTAAATGACATGTTATAAGGATGGAGGCCTTTATAGGTAATCTCCCTTTGTGAAAACATAATTTCTCTTACATAAATAAACATTAATACCTTATTAATTTTTCTCGGTAAAAGTGTTTGTATTTCATTTCCTAGGACATGTTGGAATTTCACTAGCTACAATGTTGACAGGTGGCTGTCTAGTGAAGGGATGGACGAATCCACCTGGGCAAAGGGGTTCGGAATACCATGCTTGATTTATCTGAAGACAATAAAACACACCCCTGACTGAAATTGTGAATGTGGTGACTGTGTTTAATGTGTTTGTAAAAATACTGCACACTAGTAGCGACACTTTGGAGCACTTATCACTTCAGCTTCGGCCTACAAGCCAGTTCGATTCCACTTGGTCATGCGTCATGTCGTATGTCGTGACGCAAGCTGCTACGACGCAAAGATTAATTGCCAGAGTGCCAGCGGCTGTGGCTTTGGGGTAAACACCGTTTTGGATCGCCTACCTATCTATTAAAAGAATTACCTCTTGTAATAAATGAGTAAGACAGTCTCTTGAATTATGTAATCCTTGTCAGCAAGAAGGTGCAAGTTCCGTTCTTGCTGACCTGCACAACACACTCTTGGTCAGATGTGGTTGGAGCGGCCCGGTGTAGCTTGTGTAGTTGTTGTGACTGCGGCTGTCAGAGTGACCACAAGGAGCTCGTGGATGCGTGGTTCACGTCAAATGGTCCCTAATTTGGTGACTGCAGAGTCCCCCATGTGTCCCATTGCACCGTTTGGCGCAACAGGCTGTGGGTGGCTTCAATTTGCGGTGTGGCCTCAGAACATAAGGTCAACACATCTGGGAGCTGACTGGCTGCTCCTGGGTGGTCAGAGTGCTGACCCTGGTGAGGCTGACATACCGTGGCATGAATATGTGGCCGGGGGTTGTCTCCACCACATGTGATGCGTACTTGTAGGATCTGACAGTGCAGCCGCTTGGTGCGGAGGAGAGGGTTGGTGGACCCCTCCCCATCTGGCCTTCTTTGCTGCTGCTGCTGCTGTGTGGACTTCAGCATGACAGAGGTTTGTTGGCGATGGGGAAGGAGAGAGTACCGTCGCTTTGTCCGACGTCCTCAGGTGTCAGGTCCTCCGCTGTTGGTCCTGCTGACAGCGCCTTGGCGGAGCCGTCAAGAGAGCTTTCCTTTGGGGAGCTCTGTCCCACAGGTGTCTATGGCGACTCACTATTGGCGGCATCCCTGGTTACCAGTACCATGATGCAGGGCCTCACGATGCTATGAAGAGACCCTCCCAGGTCTGCCGTGATGAATGTGACGTTGATGGTTGTGCTTGGTGACGGTGATCCTCCTTTGGGTACCTTTTCCTCCTCCACATCTCTTGTGAGCCTTGAGACGCAGTTCATCGCGGCAGAGAAAGGACACCATGGAATTTTTGCGTCGCTGTCAGGACTCTATCACGAATTCGTCCATCTTGGCGAATAGTATGTTGTTTTCATGGTGCTCGATGCTCTGCTGGTATGGCATCATGACGCTTGCATCCCCACTGCCAATCGGAGGTCATCGCTGTGGACAGTGGACGGTGTACCCCAGCGGCATCACCACTGAATGTGATCCACTTCATTTCTAGTCGAACCCAACACAGACATTCTTCGTGTCGCTGAATATTCTATGTTCCCTTACTATACCACCAGATTACCTGGTGCCAACCATCGTGGTGCTCATGTGGGGACAGGTATCCTTTCCTCGATGTAGCAGTCTTAGATTCGCGAGCTGCTGTTAACTCTTCCTCCCTGTGCTGTCTTCTGGCTGTCCCGTCTTCTGGTTCGTCAGCGCCCTCTGTCTTGCATGCAGAAAATTCCTTGGGTAGCATTCGCTCGTGACCTTGTAGGATCGCTGCTGAAGTCGGCCTTGTTGCTAGATTCACCCATCGCCTTATGGTGAATAGGGCGGCAGACAATCGTTCGACCAAGCTCATTCTCAGGCGTAACTGGGTCTTGAGATCTTGGTTTCTCCTCTCGGTATCCTACCCCCTTCCCAAGCACATAACTATATCGAGTGCACAGCTCACGCTAGTGCATCCCAGTGAACTGGGTACCGTTGTCGGTGATCAATGTTTTTGGGTGCCCCAGCAGAGGTAGAACTCAGTTTCCAGTGCTTGTGCAATGGTGCGTGCCCGTGCGCTGGAGACTGGGTAGGCTTCGTTCCACCTGGAACATCAATCACTTACGACCAGGATGAACCTCTTCCCTGTAGAAGTGTGTGGGAAGGGGTCCATGAGATCTAAGTATACTATGTCGATCGGTTCCTTAGGCACCCTGTGTTGCTGTTGGGTCATCCCGTCTGCTCTTGAAGTGGTTGCAGGGGCCACACTCCTTCACATACCTGTGTAGTCCCTGCTTGCTCCTGGTCATTGGACATATGTATGGTGATTCCTGGCCATCCAGGTTACCCCAGTATGGCCAGCAAAATGGCTACTGAGGGCGTGCCTTACCACGTGTTCACGTGCTCCTGTTGGTACATAGAGGCACCAGAATGAATCGGGATGCTGCCGATGGGCCTCGACATGTGCGTCCTGGATGTGCCACCACTCACCATCTCCTTGTACGAGTTCCGCCTTCTTGACCCGCATTTGTGCTCATTGATGTTGGTCATTGATGACCAAGGGCTTGAGTTCATCGAGCCTGGGTTTCGTGTTAAGTGTGTTCTTAATGGCGTTGCCGGTTACCTGCCCATAAACTGTTGTCGTTGCAATGTTGGCAGTAGGGGGTAGCAAGTATTCCCACTCGTCCTTGTTGACTGCTACCTCGGTGCCTAATGCCCTGGATAGTTCATCGGCCAGTTGATTCTCTGCTCAGGGAACATATTTCCCAACGAAGACGAACGATTGTAACAACAATGCCTACCGGGCGAGTTTGTTCCTGGCTTCCCCCATGGAGTGAAGCCAGAGTAGGCACCCGTTGTCGGTTCGTATGGTAAAGCACTGGTACTCGAGGTATGCCCTGTAATGCTTCACTGCCCAAACCACTGCCAAACATTCCCTCTCGTTGACGTCGTATCGACCCTCAGTCGGACCTAACTGGGTGCTGCTATAGTCAATGATCTGGCAATCATTTTTGTCGCCTAAATGAAATTGCACTGAGCCTAGGCACTTCTCACTGACATCCGTTTTTAAGTATGGGTTCCTACTGGGGTCATGATGTGCGAGAGTTGTACAATGCTGGAATCCACTCTTCAGTTCCTGGAAGCAGCTTTCGTGATTGCTGTACCACTGTAACATACGGTCTGGGAGTCAGTATGTCTGTTAGGGGAACTTTTATTGTTGCGAAGTCTCTAATATTTTCCCTCAGCAAGTTTACCAACCCGAAGAACTTTCTGAGCTGTTTGCGTATCCTGGGTTCCTCATGTTGGTCTATGAGTGACATCTGTTCTGTTGTTGGCCTACTGCAGTGTTCGTCCACTAGGTACCCAAGTAACTGAATACATGATTTCCCTATGTAGCACATCTTGTTTGAACATGTTAACTTATTAATAGCTAGGCGTTCCAGTACCAATGACCAGTGCTTTACATGGTCTTCCCAGTTTTCCGACCAGATGATTACCTCGTTCAGGTATGCGAGGGTAAAATCCCTTACATACCCATCGAGCACTTGTACCATCATTGCCTGGAAGGTGTTGGTGCACATTTTATCCCGAAAAGCATTGCACAGAACTGTAAGCGTTGGCCATCATGGGTGGTGAATGCAGTTTTGTCTTCTGGCTTAATTGGAACCTCCAGTAGCCGCTGCGCAATTTTTGTGATGTCATGACCTTCGCCTTTCTAGCGTGTGTAATGCATCCTTCACATGATGTATGGTGGGGGTGCACTTTGAATTATCAAATTAAGGAGGCGAAAGTGTATACAGAAGTGCCACATTTTGTCTTTCTTCGGAGCTAACGTGATTGTGCCATGTTATTTGCTGCGTGTGGGCTCGATGACGTCTTAGGCTAACATCTAAAAAATCTGCTCATTGATGATAGCACACTGGTATGTTTGTTAGCTGCGTGCCCCTGCAAAAAACGGGCGTTCTTCTTCCAATGGGATTGCACGTTCGTAAATAGTTGTTCACCTTAGGGGATCTGCGTTTGCAAACATGTCTCATCTTTTCCGAAGGATTTTCTGTACTATCTCCGTGAATGCATCTTACATTGTGTGGTCCAGTTCATCCAACTTAACGCCTGGGGTTCAATTGGTAGTCCACGGTTCAAGTTCGTAAACTGTGCGCCATTGTTTTTGGCCAAAATTGATCCTGCGGGCTGCTGGATCTCCTGTCGTATATTGTTCTGTGACCCAGGGTATACGAAGTATGGCATCCCCATGAAGGTCCGCCGACACCAGAGCTGTAGTGGTTGTTTCTACATTCCTAATTCGAACAGTGACTGACACTTCTCCGAGGGTTTGCCATGTATGTTGGTGTGGCTAAAGGTACAGTTTGTTTTGCCGCCATTATCGCTTCCTCGTTAACGAACTCCGCTCTTACGAAATTATGTGCTGCAGCTGTGTCCACAAGTGCTAAACACTGTTGTTTTTCAGGGTGACTAGTATCCTTATCATTCTGTGTGTGCCCTTTGTTATTTGTTGTGGAGTGGGTGTTACTGTGGGTTTATTTTGATTTGTCAGTGTTGCATGTACTTGTTTTTCCCAGGAGCAGTGAGTGTACGGCTCGCCTACCCCGCCAGTTAGTTTCCCGCTGGTGGTTTCGAGCCATTGTTTACTTCCTCCGTTTGCCTTTTGGAGTTAGGGCATTTGTTATGCCAGTGGTGTTGTTGGTGTGGACAATACCTGCATCGAAAAGAGGGCATTCCTTTATAAATGCTACCAGCTGCATGACTTCAGCCGCGTTTGGGCCAGCAATTACTGGTGTTGCAAATCATCTATTCCCTGTGTCTTTACGAGTTGTTCGGTTCACACTTTCCATGCTGTGGCCAACTAGGGCTGCATGATCCCGTTCCATGTATTGTGGTCACGGGTTCGTGTTTGGTATGGCCCATCCTGTTCCCTGCAGCGCAATTTCTTTCAGAATTGGCTTGGTCTAGCAAGGTAGTGGACTTCATGAACTGATCCACACTGCCGTGTATAAGTTGTACCAGGGCCAATTTGAATTGTGATTTTACTGGTTGTGTCTCGCATATATGGATGAAAATATCTGATGTTATTGGCTTTATGGGTTGCAAATGCTGTTAGAGTTTCAATATCACCCTGTGCCTCTAAAATGCAACGATTTTGAGTCTGTAAAGTTCTATATGCTGAGTTGAGTGTCTGAAGAAAGTACTTTGAGATTCGGTCCATTGTATGACATAGTGGTCAATGGACCGCCACCGTGTGCGTACCTCCCCTGACAATTGGCCTCATATGCAGCTACCCCACTCTGGTCCATTAACACCGTACATGCTTAAACGTCCTGTGGAAATGCCTGCAGTTACTCGTTGGTGTTTCCTACGAAGGTAGGCAGTAACAGGAATCGGAGTGGTGTCATGCTCGTCTCTGTTGTTGGTGCCGCACCTGCTGGTGTTATCATGGCCACCTGGTGTGGTAGAGGCCACACGAAGCCAGGGGTGGTGTGTGGCACAATGGTTTTCGCCATGGTGTTGCTGCTCCATCCACACCCATTGTATGCTCTAGTGGGCTGTGTTGATCACTGTAATTTTCACTTCCCTAAGTGAAGGGGCATGGCACTATAACCCGCGGTTCGTTCACGCATTGTTCGCACCCGAAACGTCCCGATGTGTTTTTACCATGACCTGTTTGGTTGGTCGTACTATTTGTTCACATTTGTCGCATAGAATTCAGCTGTGGTTGTCTGTAGTTGCGCGTTCTGTTCCTCTGAGGTATTCGGAGTGGTAATTTCTGTGAAAAATTACGCACTGTATTGTCCCGTTTCCTAGTCCTGCACATAAGATCTGTTTCTCGCAACATCTGTTGAAAACATTATTCAACTGATTTTCTAAAATTTTCTCTGTCGGCTGCAAATTTAAAAAATTTTCTGTTTCCTGTGAATATGTGAAAACTTGTTCTGGTTGAGGTACGATTACATACTACATACTGGAACGCGTGTCTGTACATGAGGCCGACTTTGCTTTGGACCAATCGCTGTCTGTAGCATTTAGTGCACAATGGCACTCATTTGCCGTCAGAGGTACTGTTTTAGGCATTCTCTATTCGTTCCCTATTATATCTTTTAATTTCTTGCGCGAGTCGTATCGCGTTTGTTATTTCCCGGCACGGACTCTTAGAATCCCTGAATGGCTTCAGTTCTGTTATTGGTCGTACACACTTAAGGCATATAGTTTGTATTTTTCCGTTGCTGGTGAACCAATTTAATTTATATGCACTTATCCTCGTTTCGGTCACATCGCTCGGTGCTGTTGTCTGGGGACAAATCGTTCTATGACGTGAATGCCGGAACTACTCTCTACACGCCCACGTGAACTTTCCCTTTGTGTGGGGGGTGTGCCCCATTACTTCGTCGTTGAGGGATGGTGTCCGCTACTCACCCATGTCCAGGCATTGCGTCACTACGACTCCCCTGCACAGGAATGTGGGTGGTAGGTGGTGTTCGATTCCTGCGCAGCAATGGTGGAGCTGGAGGATGTTTGCTTTGTTCAATGCACAAACATGGCAGTTTGCCACGAAATTGAATTTTTCACTTTTTGGGTCAAAAATGTTTGTTTGAATTAATTTCGCAGCTGAGGGCTGCTGAGCACTTTTCCCTTCTTGCTGGTTATTGACTGTGCTGAATACTGATGTATATATTATGTTAAATGTTTTGTGTTATTAATATTGATAGCATGTCTAGCATGCTTCGTGAAATTATGACGAGATAACTTGTTGATATAAATATTACATGAATTTAGATGCTGATTGCTTCCAATGAATTTCTTTGTTTCAAGCATGTACCTGTTGCAATTATTAAAATTTTTATAAAACTTTAAAATTATGTGTTTTGCTGTGAATGAACAAAATTTAACACTGAATATACAACTATTTATTATTAATGTTTTACGTTTTTCGTAAAACATATATGGTGCACTGTTAAATAGAAGTTATCCCTATTCTTTGCGTATTTTTTTTGTTTGTTTGTTAGGTTTACTTATAGAAAGTGTCTGAAAAGTTTTATAATATACAGAATGCGTAAAGTAAAAACAATGCACTTATGATTTGGCCTTGGAATTGCCACATGGGGTATTTGTCAACAAAGCCACGTGCTTTTACTGATGTGTTTTTGCACGTGAGGTATGGTGTTCATAAAATACTTATATGTCCTTTTATAGTTGGCCATGATACATTTGCACTTCATAACACTATAAAATGTAGTTTGTTACTTGCGTGAATACGTCTGGCGTGGAAACATAATTTTTCGCACCTTTTCTGAGCTGGCCAAAAATACATTCGAGTGTCCTTCTCTGCACAGGATGGGCCTATAACACACAATAAGCCACGGGTGCGTGAGTGCGGGAACATTCACTTTGGTTTGAAGATGATTATGTTTTTGTGACATGGTATTTTCGCCGCACTTTAGTCACATTTTGTTCTTCTTTCTGCTCTTAGTTAGGAAAGCCATTCTTGCTGTATGAAAAGATTGGCTGGGTGAAATGCTCGTCCCTAGTTGGGAAAGCCATCTTTGAAGTGGTCAAGGTTACCCTGAGCTGGTTGAGTGTTGATTTGCCCGACGCCATAACACAGTGGAGAGTTAATTACGGGGGTCGTTCAGTCGACGGACCAGGCGCCTTGGATGTCCTTCATCAGTTTGTTGATGATACTGTCACATACTTACTGTTACACTATTTATACCTTATAACGAGACTGCAGGCCGTCTCGCATACCTGTAATATACTAGGAAATTGCGGGGGATACATCAAAGGTTGTACTAACCTAAATTTCCCAGAGGACAATAACTTTACACAAATTGAACTTTGTAAAGAGGGGTATTCACTGTGCTTGACTACACATGAATAATACAAAAAAACATACCCATCACTTATGTCATGCCGGTTGCCTTAGCGTGAAATAATCATGTTATTATGTTGATACGCGAAAACATTAAGTTCCCTGCTGAGAGTGCGGGNAAAAAACATACCCATCACTTATGTCTTGCCGGTTGCCTTAGCGTGAAATAATCATGTTATTATGTTGATACGCGAAAGCATTAAGTTCCCTGCTGAGAGTGCGGGTGGTTCTTCTCTCAGTACAGTAAAGAGATAAAACAAATGTTCCAGTTAATTAATGTTAATATTGCAGTGAAATGAATACAGAATAAATGACGATAACAGAGGTACGGGGGAAGTGTGGGGAGGGGCTCGCGGAGCGGCCGACAAAAAATATCAGTCTGATCCGAGTGACGAGTCGAATTTGCCGAGTGACCTAAGTTTCCGCCACGATGGACGAGAACCGAAGTTAAATGGCGAATGTTGAAACATAACATGAACACTATATGTGATATAATTTTAATGGTGAAAAATAACATAATTATTTTGAAACCCATTGATGACACCCTTGTTGATTAACAAACGTCTGTTAAGATTAAAGTTGTGAAGTTGACGGGGTGTGTCACCGCACTAAATGACATGTTGCAAGAATGGAGGCCTTTATATGCAATCTCCTTTTGTGAAAACATAATTGCTCTTAAATAAATAAACATTAATACCTTATTACATTTTCTCGTAAAAAGTGTTTGTATTACACATCCTATGACATGTTGGAATTTCACTGTCTACAGTTTTGCCAGGTGGCTGTCTCCTGAAGGGATGGACTGGTCCAAATGGGCAAAGGTGTGTAGAATGTCATGCTTGATTGTTCTTAATACAATAAAACATACCCCTGACTGTAATGGTGAATATGGCGATGGTGTTTAATGTGTTTGTAAAAAATGCTGCGCACTACTCGTGACAGTTCGGGGCACTTATCATTTCAGCTTCGGGCTACAAGCCAATTCGATGTCACTTTGTGTTTTGCGTCACGTTGTATGGCGCAGCGCAAACTGCTACGACCCAACAACTAAATGCCAGTGCGCCCAACGGTGTTGACTTTGGGGTAAACACCATTTCGAATTGCCTATCCATTTATTAAAAGTTACCTCTTGTAATAAATGAGTGATGCGGTCTCTTGAATTATATAATCCACAAGGAGGTGCAAGTAACGTTCTCGTCGACCTGCACGAAGTACACTTGGTCTGATGCGGTTGGAGCGGCACAATGTAGCTGTTCAGGTTGTTGTGATTGCAGCGGGCAGAGTGGGCACAAGGAGCTCGTGGGCGAGTGGTTAGCGTCAAAATGTAACTTTCAACAATAACATATTCAACAACAAACTTATAACTGTTGATAATAATTAATACCATTCAACTATAAAATAAATGAGAAAGTAAACTAATTGATAATACCCAATGAATTATTCAGTAATTTCTATGTTCTAATTTGCATATTTTTCACCTGGAAAATATGTTATGAAAATATCTCATTTTGAATAATTAATTAACCAGCTGTTAAAATGGGTTTACTTACCTTCGGATGATTCTAAACAACTTTAGAAAATTAGCTTTAAATGGCTCCAACATTTTCCTAAAATAGCCAGAGTGAGAGAGGGAATGTTATTGACCTTAGGTATCTGCTCCTCTCTTCTTTCTATAATTTCTTGCTTGAAGTTCTCGAAGGTCTGGAAGATCTGGAATTTCTTGAATACCTGAAATTTTCTTGAAGTTCTTGGAGAATCATAATTATCCATACCTAATCTTGGAGTTGGAATTCATTAGCTTGAGACTATTAAATGCAAAGCTATTCAAAACATTATATATAAACATATAAGCATGGCAGGGTGTAGCAGGTTAAATTCAATTCATGAATTAAAACTATAATAAACACTTCTGAGAGCAAAATAAATACCTTAACATTTCGATGCTTATCATTACATTATATGAAATATATATAAACATATAATCTTCAGGTACCTTTCAAATGCCTTAATGCTTTCATTTATAGTTAAGACAAAACATTACTGCTCCTGGAATGAAGAGGAACTTGCATATTATACTTGGCTAGAGCTTGCAATTAATGCTTAATACATATCCCTGGATGTGTAAGCCAGAGCAATTCAACTTCAAATGGCGAAATAATGTCGGCAATACAAAATATGGGCAACACACTTTATAGTCGACAAACACAATAACAATACAACACAAATACCATTGAAATATAAAATACATAAAATACACTAGATATTGAATTATCATATTGCTCGCTTGTAACTTGACATCATAACTTACAGACAATTATTCAGCTCTTCATTAACTCAATTCACATAAGACAAATTTACAATAGATCCTTATTCATTTATCAGCAGACAGTGATTAATTTGAATTATCAGATAAACAAAACTATGTACATAGAAATCTTGCATGAATTCCTAGACAAATAGCATCCAAACATTAGGCATACTGTAACTTTTTAATTGTGTAATATTGTACCTTCCTGCTGGTTGGCCATTCATATCTTCAAGATCATTACAGTCCTTGTGAACAATATAACTTACACGAAGTTTTCCTTTATACAACAAGAACATTTTGCAAATTACATTCTCCCCAAAGAAGCTTACATTACAAGATCTTTCTAACACTAAGTCACCAACATTGAACAAACTTCATTTCAAAACTTTTGATACTTCTTGCTTGTTTCTTCAGCATGTAAAAACACTGCATTAATAAAGTAAAAAAATTCAGCTTTAATCTGGCCTGCATTTCTCTTCAAAAGTTGAACCTCCTCATCACTCACCTGGGGCAAAGGCAGAGCTAGTGGTACAGAGAGCTGCACTATTTAAACTTAAGTTTTTCCGTATTATATGGAACACCAGCTTGATCACTGAAAACAGTGATTACATTTGCATGATTAAAATTACTTGCAAATTTATCCAAACTTATAGCATTTTGCTGCTGAAAACTAGTACTACGTGTACTAATAACATGTTGATTTCTGGGTGCATTAACATGAGAATTTCTCGGGTACATTAGAGGTAAAGGTGGTGGTGGTTGTGATAAGGAAAGCATTTCCATTGGTACTAGTGACGAGGTCAAGCACTGGCTTGGTGAAATTCTCGTTCCTAGTTGGGGAAGCCAACTTGACGCATGGTGTTACCAGAGCTGGTGATGTAGGAAATATGTGCCCGGCTCCACAGCTCTGCAGTGAGCTGATGAAATGACTGTCGTTTCGGTTGAAAGCCTAGGGGACTCTGGTTAATACTCTGTCACATTCGATGGCGAGGCTTCACGCCGCTTCGCACGCCTTAATTAAATTTCAAATGAAACAATTACGATGCTTGTTGAGTTATTTATTCCTTGCGACTCCTTAATGGACACACACAACATTAGTACAAAACACGTGGCCTTATCGGCGCGGAACTGCGAGCGACCACGTGGATTTATAATGTGAAACGCGACTGTGTAAAAAACTCTCCGGTGAGAGTAATATTGCTCTCCCCTCGGCGCTATAACAAATAAAACAAATGATCCTATTCATGAAGTGAAGTCGATGGCCGTGAATATGAGTTCAACTTAAGATGTCGGCACCGAGGGCCTTTGTGGAGCGAGAGACTTATACATCCTGATGTGTTCAAGTGCTGAAGAGAACTGGGAGGAAGCCTGCGTCGGCTTCCGTTACCTAAGCCGAGCTGTGGCCAAGCGGCGAAACGATGAAGCACAATGTACACTAAAAAATGGTTATTTGATGAAAGTAACATGAATTAAATTAACCTAAGACAACATAATTGTTCATTATACAAATACACAATAATAATGATTATAAAAATCCTAAAGGTTTCCATCGTACCAGCCACAGTATTGCCAAGTGTACAATGTCAAATGTCCCTGGCTGTGACTGCGTCGACTCTATTCCATGATGACAATTGTGATATTAATTATACACACTATTACAATTAATAACACTGAATAAATACCCTGATCCAATTATTAACACTGATGAAATTATATACACTGATTGAATACTCTGATGCTATTAAGAACACTCTCACTCGTGCCCATAAGCCTGTAGGTGTGGTGTGTCTGGTGTAGTGGACATTACTGCGGCAGTCTGAGTAGGCACAAAGCAGCTGGTGAACCTTCAATAGTACATATAGTATCATAACAGTGATAAACGTTATCACTCATGCTTGGATGAGATCCTAACACTAGCACAACTTTGACTTTTGGAAACCTCATCCCTTTTCTTGCGTTTACTGTAGAGCATTTCACCAAATCTTTTTTACCTTGGTAAATTTCTTTACCGCCGTACCCATTAAAAGTGTGTACAATATCTGAGCGNGGATGAGATCCTAACACTAGCACAACTTTGACTTTTGGAAACCTCATCCCTTTTCTTGCGTTTACTGTAGAGCATTTTACCAAATCTTTTTTACCTTGGTAAATTTCTTTACCGCCGTACCCATTAAAAGTGTGTACAATATCTGAGCGGGAATTAAAGTCAGAATTATTGTACTATACATTCAATGTGCTGAAATAAGAATTTTGCATCGTATGTCCATAAAATTGATTTCGATTTTTTTTACCAATCTTCCCTGAATGCACAAAGATGTAGTTTTCCCTTGGCGAGCTTTGTCTTGGTCTCGATTTTACTGTAGTTCTGAAGTTGAAGTTAGTCTAACATCAAAATCTGTTGCCATAATTCTGCCAAGTTATAAAATGCACAACCAGCCCATTGTATTTGGTATTTCATCATGGTTGTGACAAAATCAATTCGGCAGACACTGTATCGCACATACTAACTGTGAGATATCTAGTTTTTTCATACATCTCACCGAAGTGTTCTTCAAGGGATTTACCATGCTTAGGAACGAATTTCTCCATCATATGGAGACGTGCATGTATATTGCCTTGAATTTTCACGTTCCAAAACTAAGCAACAAATAACTGCTTAAATTGATCAAAACCAGTGACTGTATCCTTGTTTACTTCACACCAGACATAGGAAGTAGATTTTTAGCAACGGCTCAAACATAGTAGAATTTCAATGTCATTAAATTCATATCATTTGGGATACTATTCTAGTTTGTCACGTGAGTGATAGAGTTTTCTGATTATTTTCCCTGAAATGTTGGAATGCCTTCTGCCCACTGCTTTGCAGAATGATGGATTAATGTAGCGGATGTACTATAAGCATTATTTACTTCACGATTTCCCTGCATTACTGATGGCAAAACCATGTCTTCAGTATTAATATGATATACCCCATTTTGATGTTGTCATATAGAGGTTATGTATGTACTAGTTATGGGCACAGAGGATTCTTGCATACTATGAGCTAACATTTCTACTCATTCATTACATTATTTAACTGTTGATTTAAGAGAGTAAGGTTTCTCTCAAAATTTTCTTCACTTTCATGATCAGCAGATTCTGTATGTGATAATATATTTTCTTGGGAACGTAATGACAAAATAATATATTTCAAACTAATATAGTAATTTAAAAATTATAACAATTAAAAGAAAAACTAACACCACAAATAAATAAAAATAAGGGAATAATAAAATAAACTTGTCAAGTTGTGTTTCAAAACTAATAAACTGATTTTAGATTTCGGCCCTTTATAGTCTGGATGTTTATGCTAGATTGTTTCTGACATCAGAAATTTGTATTTACAGCTTCTAATTTAACCTTTGCAGATGTGCCTGCATGTCACTGATCTGTGTCTCTACATTAATTTCTAAATTATTTAATTGGGCTTCTACACTAATCACGTCCACAGTGTGGCCATGATTATGTTATTGAAGTGTGTTGACTTCTTATTGAATTCTGGTTAAGGTTTGTGTGAGCTTGTCCACTTGGGCTTTTTGTGATATACGCAATAGTTGTACAACCTGTAACACCTCCTGAGCCTGTTTGATTTATTTGCAATAATGTTTTCAACATCTTCAATTAATTCAGATTTTTTCTGAGGACCTAAGTTTTGAATCTCAGAACTTAATATTGTTCTATTCAGCGTTTAGCTGCTGCATATCACTACTTGGTTTGCTTTGTTTATTTTGCATTTCAGTTTGCAGATTAATTTTTGACTGTTGTGTAAACCAATACATAGTATAAAAGGAAGTCACTGCCATGCATATTTCTGTTTGTATGACTGCGCTTATCTCGAGAATCACTAAACGGATTTGGATGCCGTTTTTACTGTTATGATCTGCATTTATCGAGGAAGGTTTGTGTGTATCAAAAATTGTCCTAGCACTCATAGGAGCTGAGCATTTCTTTTTCTCCTGACTTGATTCACTAATACCATTATTGCTCAGCTGCTATAAATGCCATGGCAATTTTTTATACACAAACCTTCCTAGATAAATGCAGTTCATAACATTAAAAACTGCATAAAATGATGTACGAAAGAATTGTGTAAAATTAAATGATCTACAAAAAAAATCAGCAGAAGCATATATTTATCTTTAATATATAAGTAGTAATAAGCACATCTACAATTTAAAATATGCAGTAAGGAAAATGTAAAACTCACTGTCTTTCTGTCAAATCACTAGCCTGTTGAGCCTTTGGAATAATTATCGGGAATGTATGTCTGAAGATATATTACATCAACTACAGAGGGAGTCAGGATTAGATGATTTAAATTATAACCAGAACATATTCGAAGAAGCATTAATTTAAGTAAATAAAATAGTAGAATCTCTAGCAGGTAAATCCATCACAGATTTTAGTCTTCCTTTGCCGGTTAATGCTAATTCAGATCTTAACAGTGCTGAACTATTAAGGGAGAAAACTTATGAGTAATCTCGGCTTTTACAAACTCTCAGACAGAATTATGAACCAAGTCTTAAACCCCGATCAGAGAGTAGTTAATGATGCCCTGCTCTTATCCATATCAAACAAAGAAGGCAAGATGTTTTTCCTCGATGCTCCGGGCGGCACAGGTAAAATTTTCTTAATTAATTTGTTTCTTACTAAAGATACATCTAGTGGTAATGTTGCCCTTGCCGTAGCATCATCTGGCATCGCAGACACTCTTTCAGAAGGAGGAAGAATGGAACATGCGACATTTAAACTTCCCCTGAACGTTTGTGATGATGGTGCACGTGTATGTCACTTTTCAAAACAAAGTAATACGTCTAAACTAATACAGAACTGTTCATTGATATTTTGGGATAAGGCTACTATGTCGCATTAAATTTCCATCGAAGCTCTGGACAGGACCATGCATGATTGAAGAAATACAAATACACCTTTGGGTGGTTGCACAGTTTTATTCTCGGGAGATTTTCGTCAAATATTGCCGGTGGTGGCGAGAGCAACTAGGGTTAATGAAGTCAATGCATCATAAAAAAAATCGTATCTTTGGCTTAACGTAATAAAACTAGCACTCACAACAAACATGAGAGTACTTATGTCTTCAGAATATAGCAGTATGTTTGCTGACATGTTACTGAATGTCGGAAATTGAGAGCTTCCAATGGATTGTGGAAAATTTATCTGAATAGTGATATATGTGCTTTATTTACCGACCACCAACAACTGATAGATAATGTATACCCTGAAATACACGACCATTCAAATAAGACACTATCGTAGTTCAAAGATAGAGCGATAGTATTTCTCCTACTAATGAACAAATCGAAAAAATTAATGAATTAGCACTCGCGAGATTCAATGCGCAAACACAAGTCTATCACTCAGTAGATTCAGTACTCGACAGTGAAGATGCTGTGCACTATCCCATAGAATTTCTTAATTCATTGAATCCTTCTTGCATGCACCACACAAACTGATTTTAAAAGTTAAAGCTCTCATAATTTTATTGTGAAATATATATCCAACGTAATTATGCAATGGGACTCGATTACAAATAAAAAGTTTAAAAAGTTATCTCATGGAAGGTACTATTTTAACTGGCTGCGGTACGGATGAACTGCTTTAATACCTAGAATACCAATGGTTCCCTCGGATTTGCCTTTTAATTTTAAAAGTTCCCAATTTTCGATAAGAGTTTGTTTTAGTATGACCATAAATAAGGCACAGGTTCAAACACTAAATATGGCTTGAATGGATTTGAGTGAAGCCTGTTTTTCACATGGACAACTATACATAGCCCTTTCGTGTGTCATGGCAAAGAGAAATCTTTTTGTGCTGGAGGTCGGAGGCAAAACGATTAATGTTGTATACAAAGACATTTTCTAAACCACTATTTTATATTATTGTTATATTAGAGATGTATGAATGTGGAAAAAGGGAATGAGTTAGTTATGTCAGGATCGTGGTAAATGTAGGTTCATAAGCTCTGCCTAACCAGCTGGGAGACAGGTATGCCATGTATGTATGTTATATGATAGTAGTTTACTGATTTACTCTCATATAATATTGTAATTATTTTTTCCCAATTTATTTATTTGTATGTCTCTGTAAAAACTAAATTGTACCCGAGCCAAGCCCGGCCGGGTTGCTATTCATTACATAATTTACATTGTCCAGTATGCAACTGCTGCATGTCATCAGTTAGTTTATTTTGTGTTTGTTGCATTTCTGTACTTCATTTACTTTGCATTTGCTGGAGTGAAGCTTGAATCGGTTGCATCATGAGCATTAATGGATTCATACAAACCATAGGGTCATTATTTTCTTTGGTTTAATTATTGTTATGGACAGCACCTGCTTGTGAATTACTTTCGGAGGCTGTTACAGTAAACTATGATTCAACTTCTCCGTTCTTGCATGGTGTTTCACATGTCCGTTATTGTACACCATTGACGTTGTCCATGGTATGATGCTCGGTACTTCTCACGCCACGTAGGGAGCTCTGCAGGAAATAACCTCCACCTTCACAGTCCATTATACCTTGCTAAACAAAACTTGCGGACAAAACACAGAAAACTCGTGGCCACCACATTCGGCGCCAGTCTTTAAAATTTAAATAAATAACAGTTAGAGCAGTGATGGTGAGAAATTGTGAAGGAAGGAAAGAGAGAGGATATAACACATTTACACAATGGTGGCACTATAAAGGCAGTTGGAAGAAAACATAACCAAGATTGTTGAATTGGATGATGTAAGTTATCACATAAGTATTACTGAACACTATCAATTAGAACAAACATATACCAAAACTCATAACACCAGCACAATAAACAGGACATTAACATGGAAATAAACTCTTAGGACAATTTAGACCCTTGATTCAAAAGACATGATACATAGAGACTATACACTAGCTCAAAGCAAAACAATATACTGCAAAATGGCACACATAAACATACATGTTCTCTCATAGTTAAAGTTGGAATACTTACCTCTCCAGGATTAACTCTTCCCTAACTTCATTCACCTTCTCATAAAACAAACACAATAAAATAACAACTCAAGACAATATATATGAGTGGTAAGCCAAATGTTAGCAAGTAGGTATTGAGTTGTGAGTTTGGAGTATATCATGACATAACACTTTTCGTGGACTGGTAAGTTTACTTTAAGTATTGTAAAAGAACGCATACTTATGAAATATAAACCAGAGAAAAGCGGTACTAAATAAAAAAAAAAGCATTAGTTTAAACACATGAACTTTAATGATCAAACTGTTTCATGGTAGATGTTGACCATTCTGATTGTTACTGATTTTATGTTCAATTTGTAGTTTTCAATTTTTCATTTTCTGGTAACTGAAAATACTGCTGGTAATTACTAAGTGACACGCATCTCATTTAAAACATATATGTTAATTAAAATCATTAAATCTTCACTTCTCAAATTCCTATGTCCCTTTTAAGTTGTTTGATTATAGTACCGTCTCTAATAGAACATGAATTTGGATGGACAACTAGCCAAAATTTACACATTACCATTAAAACGAAATCTTCATAAAACTGACAAAATATACTTGCAGGAAACCCCTTTTTAGCAAATAAAACTTATTTGTGAACACAAATCCAAACATTGTGAAGTTGACATAATTTAAATAACATAGTAGAGAATACCAGTAATAACAATAACAACCAACACCCACAATTAGGCTACCACCAGTTGGCGTGCTCTCTCATTTCTCCCCTATCCAACCAAACTCTTCGTTTTCGCCCTTCCTGAACTTTCCAACCCCCTTCACAGATACAAATTCCTCCCACAACACATTCAACTACCTCACAGTCCTCACAAGCATAGAATGCCTACCCCGCTCCATTCTCTTCCACATCCTGTGAAGTTTTTCACTGTTGTTTCCTCTCCCTCTAAACACCCCTTACTTAGCTGGCAGCATAAACTTTCCCAACCTCCTCTCCATTCTCTTTCCTGTACATAATGACCAGCCTTTCAACTTTCCACCTGTCCTTAAACGAACTCCAACCCATTTCTTTCATCATCACTGGTGGCATATAGTTCTCTTCATCTACACCATGCTGCCCCTGCCTTCTCCACCTACACTTCACCCACCTTGCTACCCTTCTTTGCACCTTCTTTAGCTCTCGCACCTCCACTTCCACATACAATTTCCATACTGCAGCTACATAATCTATCTTCGGCTGTACCATTGTGCCATATGCATTCTCCTTCAAATTACGGCTGATTCCCTTCAGCACCCTTCCCAACATACTCAAAGCCCTGTTTCCCCTTGCAACCACCATCTCTACCTGTTGTTTCCATCTGAGGTCACCCTGCAATACAATCACCAGATACTTATACTCGGCTCCTTTGTATATCTGTACATGTCCCTGCTTATCACATTCTTACTTGTAAACCTCACTACCTTAGTTTTTATTACATACATCTTCATTTTATTCTCTATTGTCCACAACAATATCCTGTCAATGTCTGCCTGCAAGTTCCCCTACCCCCCTTCTGGGCTGCTGTACAACAATTATATACAATCTTATTTTTCTCCTAATCACCAAACCCAAACAATTTACTATATGGTAAACAACAGAGATCCAAGCACACTCCCCTGTGGCACACCTGACGTAACCTCTTCTTCCTCCCCGATATTGCCACCACCTCATTCACCCACTGTCTTCGCCCCCTGGGGCAGTCCCCAATCCATTCCACTACCCACTTGTCTGGTATCAGCTCATCCATTTTCTTCATCAAAGTCCTATGGGGTACCTTATCAAATGCCTTCTCAAAGTCTATGAAGCAGGCATCGACTCATCAACTGCCTGCACCAGATCCTCTATCAGCCCAGCCAGCTGCGTATAACATGAGTATCCTTTTCTGAAACCATGCTGTAACTTCTCCAACCAATTCCTCTTGCTCATAACATTAACCACATACTAAACAACCAGCCTGATTGAGAATCACCGGTCTGCTCTTAAGTCACTGATTGCCATTGCTATCTCCTACTCCCTAATATTAAACTTACTAAACAACTCCTAAACCCTATTAGCCATCCTATTCCAATCTCCTTTGTCTAAAACACAGACAAGTCCTGGCCTTGCAGCATCTCCGATTTTTCTTGGTCATTTGTCGCAGTCCTGCCATCCCTACTTTTCAGAAGACGGATCCCTTCATCTCCTCTGCTTACCTTCCAATAATACCTATACAAGTTTCCCCACTCCTTACCTTTACCTTCTTTCACCATGTTCCTTAAAAATTAATTCTTCGCCTGTTTGATCATCCTTTCAAGCTCCCTTCCCATTTTTTCATCAATTCCTGCATCTCTCCACTTGGCATGCAATTTTCTACACTTCTTCTTCATTTTTGAATCTCCTGTCCATAATATGGTTAATCTCCCCAGACTGTAATCTTTTCCGTGGCACTAAATTCTCCAACATAGTCTCTATTCTTCTTCTAAATTCTACCTAGAATCCTTCCACACTTTCCTCCATAGACCACTTTTCAAACCCATATCTCAGCAAGATTTCTACCCCTTCTTATCTCTTCTCCCCCCAAACTGCCACACCAATCTATCTGCCATTTGATCTTCCCTCATCCTACCAAGTTCAATTTCCACAACAGGAATTTCATGATCACTTATGCCATCTAATACTATTGCACCAACTACAGCATTCCCAGGTCTGACAAACACCACATTCAGCACTGACCCAACATCCTCTTCATTCTACATTGTACGTGTTTCTACTACCTGGACCAAGCCTCTATTGACTAACTGCACTACCATTCTCTGCATCATGCTGATCATCCTTTCTGCACGCTCTATCCATCACACACCTGGCATATTCAGATCCCCTGCTACATAAACACACTACCTAATCTTTAGTCTATCAACCCTGTCCTTGATCGTCTCAATTGCCTGCCATTCCTGTCCTGTTGGCATATACAATGCCAGTAAAGTATCTGATGTACTACTACGCCCCACTTAATTTAATTTCCATCACTTCAACATCTTTACTAATCCATTCTACTGACCCTTTCAGCCACTCCCTTACACATATCATCATTCCTCCACCTCTCCCATCCCTATCTATTCTGAAGATGGTGAACTTTTGCTGCCTACATTCAATCAATGCCAAGCACTTCGTCATTCAGCCAAGTCTCCAGAGTTACCAACTACCATGTACACCCCATATCCTTCAATCTTACCCCAGAAGCCCTCCAGCTTGTTGTACACACCTCTACAGTTCATGACCATTAACTTTATGCTTAGTTGTTACTTTAACCCTCCTACTTGCTTACCCCTCTCTCTTCCTCTGTGGTCTCATTAGTGCTTACTTCTTCATTTCGCTCTGCTTATGTTACAGTGTCCCCCTCTGGTTGCTATTTAAACACTCGCTGCCAAGCCCTGACACTCTTTATACAGCCAGCTGCTTCCCTTCTTGTCAGATCCCCTTTCCCTGCTCTGTTAAGTGTACCTGGCCCCTTATTTCACTTTCCCAGCCTACCCAGTACCTACTATCTATAAATGTAGCCCCCAAATCCCGTCATGTCCTCTCATAAAACTCATTCGCTGCCACAGCTTTTCTGTAAGTTCTTCCCTTTCTAACCAGGACACCAGTAACTACTGTAATAGCTCTTGGGAACTTCTACTGTACTTTACTTAGTAACCCCCTGAGATCCCTTTCTCTTTCCTGCCTCACCTACTTTCGAGCCAGGTCGTTTTCCCCCAAATGAATGAAAACCACCTTTGCCACCCTGCTACCTCATATACACTGGAGGGCCAAAAAAAACAAACTGATATGGGTATGCGTATGCAAATAATAGAGGTACGGAACCAATCAGAGTAATGCATTGCGGTCGGCAGCGCCTATATAAGATAACGAACGTCTGGCAAAGTTGCTAGAATGTTTACCGCTGCTACAATGGCAGGTTATTAAGATTTATGTTAGTTTGAACGTGGTGTTATAGTCGGCGCACGATAGATGGGACATAGCATCTCCGAGGTAGCGATAAAATTTGGATTTCCACATACGACCACTTCACGAGTGTACTGTGAATATCGGGAATCCGGTAAAACATCAAATCTTTGACATCACTGCGGCCGGAAAAAGATCGTGAACGAATGGGACAAACGACGACTGATGAGAATCATTAAATGTGACAGACGTGCAACCCTTTATCAAATTGGCACAGATTTATATGCTGGGGCATCAACAAGTTCCAGCGTTCGAACTATTCAAAGGCCCATCATAGGTTTGGCCTTTCGGAGCCGAAGGCCACTCGTGTACCGTTGTTGACTGCACTACACAAAGCTTTATGTCTCACCTGTGCCCGCCAACACCACCATTGGACTGTTGATGACTGGAAACACGTTGCCTGGTCTGACGGGTCTCTTTTCCAATTGTATCGGGTGGATGGACGTGTACGGGTATGGAGACATCCTCATGAATCCATGGATCCTACATGTCAACAGGAGACTGTTCATGCTGGTGGAGGCTCTGTCTTGGTTTTGGGCGTGTGCAGTTGGCGTGAAATGGGACCTCTGATACATCTAGATCCGACTTTGACAGGTGACAGATACATAAGCATCCTGTCCGATCACCATCACCCATTCATGTCCATTGTGCATTCCGACGGACGTGGACAATTCCAGCAGGACAATGCGACACCCCACACGTCGAGAGTTGCTACCGAGTGGCTCCAGGAACACTCTTCTGACTTTAGATACTTCCATTGGCCACCTAAATCACCAGACATGAACATTATTGAGCATATCTGGGATGCCTTGCAACGTGCTGTTCAGAAGAGATCTCCACTGCCTCACACTCCTATGAATTTTTGGACTGCCCTGCAGGATTCATGGTGTAAATTTCCTTCTGCATACCTTCAGTCGTTAGTCGAGACCATGCCATGTCGTCTTGCGGCACTTCTGTGTGCTTGTGGAGGCCCAACACGATATTAGGGAGGTGTACCCGTTTTTTTGGCTCGTTAGCGTACTATTAACTCTTTTCTTCAAATACCAGATTGCTGCACCACCAAATGCTGCTTTTCATGTATTTCATTTTCCGATTTCCCTCAACTTCGCTCGCATTATGGTCAAGCGGCCTAAGAAAACAAAATCTGGTTCATTTTCTACATCCTTTTCCTGCTTTGTGTCCCTTCCACCCACCTGCCTCCTCTTTTCTACTTCACCTATTTCCTTTCACCAGCATCCTCCTGTACTACCCTTGCTTCCTCCCCCTTGACTAACCCTCTTTTTTCCCCCTCTGGCGATGAACTGTCAATTTTTTCCTACTTGCTGTTCTTTGCATATCCTTCTCCTGCCAGCCTCAGCATACTGCTTCCTGCCTTCCACCACTGCCTGATCTCTACATACTGTTTCCCGCTCATATATCCTTGTTTGCCTCCTGCTGTCTACTTTGTCCTAATCCCTTGCTATTATTTACTGGTACTCTATCCTCATTTGCTTCCTACTGTCATCTGCTGCTTTATCCCTTTCTACTGTCTCCAGCTCTTTTTTCCTCCTCAATCTCTGTCTACCTTCTCCTCTGATTTTCCTTCTGCATTTGCTTGTGTAGGCCAGCTGGTATTTTGCCTAACTGACCCTTTATGCCTTCCAACTCCTCCTCTTATTTCTCTACTCTTATTGCTAGGCTACTCTTACCCATCTCATTATTTTCCTCCACCCTCTCAATCCTGTGCATCATTTCCCTCTTTTTCTGCTTATCAATTCTACCATCTCCCCTTTCCATCTTTCCTCCTTGTCACTGGCACGCCCTCTACAAGGTTCCCCATCAGCATTTCCCATTTGAGTTTCGTTTTCTGCTGTTAGTTTGTGTCCTGCCACAACCACTGCTCCCTTTACCGCGACACTTTCCTCACACCTTCACTCATGCTTCTATCGTGAGCCATTTCCCTCTCTCTGATCCCTACATAATCGGCATGATACCAGCCACCGCATTGGCGACACTGTACCCCACTATCATCCCTCCTTCACACCTTTCCTCCACATCCCTTGCACTTGCTCCTCTCTACCATTTTTATCACCCCATGCAGTAATTTTTACTACTGGTATTATACAAATGTTTTACTTAACTTACAAGCTAACTTCATTTATAATATATATATATACATATATACATACACACACACTCACTTATATACTAGTCTAACTTTCAAGATAACACAAGCACTTATAACTTATGAGAACCCCGGCCACATTCACACAATAGACAAAGAGCACTATTCTATCATTATGACAAATTACCAGCTAAGTCAAGCTAACTCATCTATCCTGCGTATATTAATCTTAGTACTAGTGTCTAATTGCATGTGAAAAAAACTTATTTAATTTGGAGCAACACAACATCTCAACCTTCGGCGGTGATAATTTTGACGATCTTCGCGTTTGATGTTACACTCCCATTTTAAGAGCACTAATTTAGAAGAAAACNTCGGCGGTGATAATTTTGACGATCTTCGCGTTTGATGTTACACTCCCATTTTAAGAGCACTAATTTAGAAGAAAACGGTAATTTTCTAGATTAGGGGCTTTTCTGAAAATAAGAAAAAAAACTCCAGAAAGTGGTATATTTCGACNAAGAAAACTTTACCCGAAGGACTCTTCTTTACATTCCCTGGCTTAAAAAAAATAAACGTAATTTTTAGGCTACTAAACAATATTGAAAGTTACGATGATGTAGACAAATATAATTAATTTCAGCATAGCCCTGTACTGCATTGTATGAAGACCCAAGCCAAACGACAATGGCAAATCCGTAAACGGAAATCACATATTATAAAATATTAGATCATAATAATAAAGTTCATGAGCCCAATATATTCCACTTAAGTTTGAAATGTCCGCTAAAGAAATTACAAATTAATAATCTATACATTGACAAATGAAAAATTAAAGATTAAAATGTGTGAAAAAGAAGTTTTCAAAACAAATTCTAAAATAGTAAGCTTAAATAAACAAAATTTTGCATACATTACTTAAAGTAATATAACAAAAATAACGTAGACTAATAACATAATAAACCTGCGGCAAGTAAATTTACAAAAACAATCTGTTGACAATACAAACGTCACATAATTATGTATACAAACGAATATGTAAATAAACAACAGAAACTTTTTCTCACACATCCTTTTGTAATTCGCGTTACTTAAAACACTGCGCACCTTGTGGGAGGAAAATTTTTCTATGCCAAAGTCTCCCATAAGAAATCTCGTTTTTTCTTAACTTGCTTTTAGATAGGGTTGATAATAAATAATAAATGCTGTTATTGAAACGGTCATATTTAAATAACTCATGGCCACTTCGGAACATTTAGCTATTGACTGAAGCAGTACCTCGTGTTGAGCGTATTTTTCCCGCCATATTATTTGTGATTACAATGGAGTAGTACTTGGTAATATCTGTTNAGTACCTCGTGTTGAGCGTATTTTTCCCGCCATATTATTTGTGATTACAATGGAGTAGTACTTGGTAATATCTGTTACTATAATTTATAACAATGATGAATGTTAAAAGGAAAGTGACACAAAATGGAACTGCATCGTCTGAAAAATTGAAAAAACCTCGGTAATAATAATTTATGTTTTAATTTATATATTAATTTTTTGTATGCTTTTTGAAAGATTGGATTTCTGCACCTATGTTATTNAATAATTTATGTTTTAATTTATATATTAATTTTTTGTATGCTTTTTGAAAGATTGGATTTCTGCACCTATGTTATTTTTAAAATATCACTTTTCGTTTGGGCGTATTATAACAATTTAATTAAAATTTTAAAGTAATTTACTTTAACCTTAATATGCGAGTATATTAAAGTTAAAGTAAAAACTTATTAAATTTTTTAATATACGTTTGCTTAGTTATTAAATTTTTTGAAAGGTAGATTGTATTATGTATGTAATTTTTTGATACAGTTTCGAATTTTAGTCAAATTAATAAATTTGCATATAGTAAGCTATATTAATATATTATAGCCAGTTTAGTTTAATTTCAAATCATAACTCATTTTATAGAATGAGTTATTGTATTTTATTAATACTGTGAGAAGCTCTAGAGGGTATGGAGAAGAATGGAGTGGGGTGGGCAGTCATGCTTGTGAGGTCTGTGAGGGGTGGAATGTGTTGCGGGAGGAATTGGTATCTGAGAGATGGGGTTGGAAAGTTCAGGAAGGGTGTGGAAGTGGAGTTTGGTCGGATAGGGGAGAGATGGAGAGAGCTCACCACCGGGCGGTCGCTTAATTGTGGGTGTTAGTTATTATTACGATAGTTATATCAATTTTGGATTTTCAAACATTTACTTCAAACTGTTTGAGATGTTGCCTACATTAACAATTATCTCACCTTTGAAGATCTGTTATCCCCCTTCACGTAATCTGTAACATGTTCCCATCAATAATAAATTTGCGCCAATGGGATGGCAGTACATGAAGCATTCGTTGCCAATGCATCGTGGAGTTGATTTGCAAGATAGGTCGGGAGTAGGTTGAATTCAGTTGTGTAACTACAGTGCGGTATTTGAAGCAGCTTCACCAGGATTGAGAAGGCCGCTAAAGTTTCTGTTTTTAAAAAATTAGCAGATGTGAATTACAAAGTATTGTGAATTCGATTTTACATTATTATGTCCTTCAGTGATTTTACTTTCTAGTTTGGTTAGTGAGTTGGTGCGAGGAGTCTTGCGGAAACTGTAGTGGGTGATATTGAAGAATTTACTAACTTTTTGAAAATAAGAGGCCTAGTATACAATGGGGCAGAAAATATGAATGGTATCCACATGGGCCTTCAGGCAAGAATTGAAAATGGAAATTCATCAGTTAAGCATGTGCACTGTTGTGTTAATGCATTAAACCGAGTAATTAATTCCTCTATTTCAAATATTCCTAAAGTCATAAACTTTTTTTAACTATGTTCTTTGGAATTCTGTGTGTATCTCTAACGTGTGATTTATTTGATTAGAAAATAAGTATGTGTAGGCTAAGGAAACCTGGTTATACAGTGTTCTTAATTTTCTCTTTGGTGGAGCAATGTCCTTCAAAATTACGTGTGTCGAAATGCTTAACAAATTGTCAATATGAGATGTATACATTAAGAATAAACGGAAATTAATCAAAATTTGAAATGCTCTACCACAGGTAAATACAGAAACATTTACTTTTCTGTGGATAGTCTGGCGAAGATAAGCTGGGACAAAACATAAAGCTAGACAAGACATATACCCTTGTAAATTTGCACGGGAATTCAACATCTACATAAAGAACATATACATCCTGGTTAGACACGAGACATTTATTGTCTTGTTGAGAACAAAAGAAATTAAAACATACTACATTATAACTTTTTGACCATCTCAAATTATAATTAATCATTGATTTCTCATAGCTTTATGCTGCTTATGAATGGGATTCAGCTAGTGAATATTTTCTCAGAGCAATAAGAAAAAAAAACTGGATGTGTCTTGTCTTTCTCTCGGACAGACAAAACACAGGACATGTCAGTGAAAGAAATTTTATAAGTTCTGATTACACCAAAATGTTTGTACAATAGTTCATTTTATTCTGAACGAGTTGCTTAAGTAAAATTTCATTCTTTCTTTTCAGATTGCCTAGCAAATGACCGACTCAATTCTCGAACCTGTGGGTCAATTAAAATTGAAAATTAAAATTTCTTTGGACCAAAACCTTTATTGAGATCATTTTAGTGATTATCACAAGTAAACTAAAACAGATATCGTTGCAAACGAGTATGGTCTGTATGTCGATACTGTGTACAAGTCTTACGACCATAGTACTGTTCGCTGCCCTTGGTCATCCTCTTCTTTCTTGAACACACTAAAATAAATAATATTACACATTTTANCCATAGTACTGTTCGCTGCCCTTGGTCATCCTCTTCTTTCTTGAACACACTAAAATAAATAATATTACACATTTTAGTAGCTTTTAAAGCCTGGGCACATTTGTGGAACTTGCGATGGCTCTCCTCCATCGCTCTACTCTTGTGATCTGCAGTCCAAATCAAAAATTAAATTAAATTTAAAAGCAGACAAAATTTAACATTCTGACTTGTCATGTCTGAAGAGTGAGTCCCTGGACCTGCTTAAGGCANCCATAGTACTGTTCGCTGCCCTTGGTCATCCTCTTCTTTCTTGAACACACTAAAATAAATAATATTACACATTTTAATAGCTTTTAAAGCCTGGGCATATTTGTGGAACTTGCGATGTCTCTCCTCCATCGCTCTACTCTTGTGATCTGCAGTCCAAATCAAAAATTAAATTTAATTTAAAAGCAGACAAAATTTAACATTCTGACTTGTCATGTCTGAAGAGTGAGTCCCTGGACCTGCTTAAGGCAGCCCTCCTTTAACAAATCAAAGAACAAATAACTTCCTGGAAAGAGAAATGTATCTATAAACTGTTAAAAATTAATAATCCCCTAGGCCTTCAAATTAATATTATGCAAGGCACTAGTTCGACAAGGAGAAAACATCTAAAATAAACAACTTTAATCACTTTACCTGCGACATCAAAACATTCAGTCTAATAACATTTTGGAAAATTAGTATGTTTATCAAAATAAAATTGTGATAAAATTTCTACCGGTAATTATTAAGTTTAGGGGCTTTTCTGTAAAAAAAAAAAAAAAAATTCACGGAAAATGGTATATTTCCACTCTACTAATGATGCAGAACACGAATATACAAAGGGCATTAAAGTACGACTAATTTCTTAATATGTGCCCACCTAACCTAACAGAACCTAACCGCACTATGGGTGAATCACTCTTTTACATTTTTTAACTAATCTAGGATTGTAGGGTTTTAAACTAACCTAGGAGTTTAGGGTTTTACACTAACCTATGATTTTAGGGTTTTAAACTAACCTAGGAGGTTATTATTAAGATTAGGGGCTTTTCTGAAAAACACAAAAAAAAAAAAAAAAATTCAAAATTATGATATATTTCTACTCTACCCAAAAATCCTAGGTTAGTGTAAAACCCTACAACCCTAGGTTAGTGTAAAACCCTAAACTCCTAGGATAGTTTAAAACCCTACAATCCTAGGTTAGTTTAAAAATGTAAAATGGTGATTCACCCATTGTGGGGTTAGGTTCTGTTAGGTTAGTTGGGCACATATTAAGAAATTAGTCGTACGTTAATGCCCTTTGTATATTCGTGTTCTGCATCATTAGTAGAGTGGAAATATACCATTTTCCGTGAATTTTTTTGTTTATTTACAGAAAAGCCCCATAACTTAATAATTACCAACACGAGGAGTTTGGCTGCTTTGTTTACGTTGGGCGCCATGTTGAATAGCCATGTAATGCTGTCGGCACAGAAGTGAACTGTGTTCAGTTGCCGTTTAGATGCAATACAGTGCAGTTCGTGATTTGTGTCGTCCGAATCCGACCGTGCGAAGGCTTGAGATTTAAGAATGGTGGGTGCAAGTACGAGTGCTTTTGTGCGTTACAGTCGTCTATGTGGCGGGTGTTACTTGGACGTTTTAGTGTATCATGATGTTTTGTCGATTGAGGTAAGGTGTAAGTAATGCACGACAGTANAATACAGTGCAGTTCGTGAGTTGTGTCGTCCGAATCCGACCGTGCGAAGGCTTGAGATTTAAGAATGGTGGGTGCACGTACGAGTGCTTTTGTGCGTTACAGTCGTCTATGTGGTGGGTGTTACTTGGACGTTTTAGTGTATCATGATGTTTTGTCAATTGAGGTAAGGTGTAAGTAATGCACGACAGTANTGGGTGTTACTTGGACGTTTTAGTGTATCATGATGTTTTGTCAATTGAGGTAAGGTGTAAGTAATGCACGACAGTAGTTGAATTGGCCGAAGACAGTGGAATTGTACCTGGGACGTACCCAGGTGATTTAATTCGTATACAACTGCATGTTTTACTGTTACTTTAAAACCCAAAACTTTAATTATAAATAATGGGGGCTTTTCTGAAAATAAAATAAAAAATCACGGAAAGTGGAATATTTCCACTCTACTAATTACAAAGAACTCAAATTTACTGGGGGCGTTAACATATTAATAATACAAACCACAAATACGATAGTGGGGAGGACTATGAAGATCAGGAAAATTGTGTGGTAAAATCACTAAAAATATACCCACAAAAAATACAAAAACACCTCAATTTAACATTTGTCCACCCAATTTTGTAATATGTGCCCTCCTAACCTAACTTTACCTAACCCCACGATGAGTAGGGTTTTAATCTAACTTACAATTTCATTCTAATCTAGGATTTTAGGGCTTTAATCTAACCTACAATTTTATTCTAATCTAAGAATTTTGGGGGTAATTATTGAGAATCATAGCTTTTTTGAAGGGGACATTCAAGAGTTTTATAAACTGTATTTTTGTAGTTTGCAAAGCTTACCTTGTTGAAATTTATGAGAGCATTGGTATGTGCCCATTGGAAATAGTATAAAAAATCNTGTAGTTTGCAAAGCTTACCTTGTTGAAATTTATGAGAGCATTGGTATGTGCCCATTGGAAATAGTATAAAAAATCGATATATATCAAACTAGGTGTTGCGAGGCTTTGAATATGTGTATTACAATGGTATATTCATATTACAATATTTTTACTGAACCCATGTAATGATCAGTTGATGGTTGTGTGCCAGTGTGTACGGTTCGCAGCTATATTGCTACGGGCATTTGGTGTTCCTTCTGAATTTGACCTTGTGAAGGCTTGTGATTTATGAATGCAGGGTACTAGTACGAGTGTTTCGTTGCTATCATTTCCATGTGAAGTTTTAAATCTAATTAGTGTGTGGAAATATGAGTGTTTGTGGAGATTACACTCANTGTAGTTTGCAAAGCTTACCTTGTTGAAATTTATGAGAGCATTGGTATGTGCCCATTGGAAATAGTATAAAAAATCAATATATATCAAACTAGGTGTTGCGAGGCTTTGAATATGTGTATTACCATGGTATATTCATATTACAATATTTTTACTGAACCCATGTAATGATCAGTTGATGGTTGTGTGCCAGTGTGTACGGTTCGCAGCTATATTGCTACGGGCATTTGGTGTTCCTTCTGAATTTGACCTTGTGGAGGCTTGTGATTTATGAATGCAGGGTATTAGTACGAGTGTTTCTTTGCTATCATTTCCATGTGAAGTTTTAAATCTAATTAGTGTGTGGAAATATGAGTGTTTGTGGAGATTACACTCANGTTGCTATCATTTCCATGTGAAGTTTTAAATCTAATTAGTGTGTGGAAATATGAGTGTTTGTGGAGATTACACTCATTAGAATAGAAGGTAAATGTGTCCTATATGTGAGTTATGAACAATACATCACCGAGAAGCTATATCCATCGCTTAATGGATGAGTAACATTATTTATATTCGGTAATGGGCTGTACATAGTCTAGTTTTAGCATGGAAATTGTGTTCAGTGTTGTGAATTGTACTGTGTAGTATTTCATGTCAGAGTAGGAATCAAAAGGCTTATGTACTGCTGGCGCCTAGCCCTTTCAAATGTAGAAGACATAACCAAATTATACCTAACTTCACGATACTTTGCAGTTTTTACTTGGTGTTTAATTACTGTGATCCTGTGTAAATTATGTTCAAGCATAGCCAGACATTACGCTCCAAGCTAGAATCTCAGTGCCAGCAGTTGTTTCGTAGGTATCTACCATGAAGCGCTCAAACATTTGCGAAGCTTCGAATTTGATGTANTCTCAGTGCCAGCAGTTGTTTCGTAGGTATCTACCATGAAGCGCTCAAACATTTGCGAAGCTTCGAATTTGATGTAAAAAGGATCACAGGGGCTTTGTGTGCCAACACACAATAGCTGATTCAACTAACTTGAATTTCCTTTTAAGTTAGGTCAGGTCTTCCTGCATTTAGTGCGGTAAAGCAACCAGTTTGACAAATTTTACACAATTTTTATGTGGTTTACCACACAGNAAGGATCACAGGGGCTTTGTGTGCCAACACACAATAGCTGATTCAACTAACTTGAATTTCCTTTTAAGTTAGGTCAGGTCTTCCTGCATTTAGTGCGGTAAAGCAACCAGTTTGACAAATTTTACACAATTTTTACGTGGTTTACCACACAATTTCCCCGATCGTCATAGCCCGCCCCACTATTGCGTTTCATAGTATGTATGTACTGCACATACTGTGATTCCTCCATTAAATTTATATTCAGTGTGATTAGTAATGTCAATTCGTACTATTTTACAAAATTTTCGGAAAAGTAGCGATTCTTAACAACCACTAAAGAAACGTATAATTTGGTATAGTAATAATAAAAAACATTCCCAAATACATGGGAAGTGTGAAAGTGTGTATGATGTTTGCTTTAGCAGGTTTAATTTTTTGTTTTAGTCATTTTCCCACATGAAGGAAATGGTGAATGTATGTACGGTTTATAAGCATGTAGTCTTACTGGTGTATTGGTGCTACATGTCGTTTCAAGCACGTGACATACATTACTCTCTGTTCTCAGAGTTCATTACAAGCTGTAGTGCAGTGAATATTGAAGACCTGGATTCTGTTGGAAGAATGTGTAAAAGGGTTTTTTTTTTTTAATCTTCCCCAGGGTTGAAGATGATGATGAAAATGACTACCCTGGTTCTTTTGAAGCAGACTTGGCATACATGGAGCAGCTGGAATCTGAGTTCTTCCAGACGGAGGTTTGCGAGCTGAATGGCGAGGTGAGATGGTGCTTGCTGAACAACAGTTGTAACTTTCTGAAACCAAACTACTGCATCTCTGTTCAGTTATGCTGCTGTTTGCCTGTGAAGTTGTTCAGGATTACCAATTGTGTGCTGTGTGTCATGTCAATTGAGGAATATTTAAAGTATTTGTAATAGTGTTGAATTTGTGGGGTATTCCCGGGAAAGACTATAACACACCAAGTTCAGTGCCTACAAAATATTGCAGCACTATCCCTAAGGGGTGATTTGAAATATTGTATAACATGTCAAAAAATTGCATTGGAGAGGACCATTTAGTATAATAACATGTGTGCTTGTTTAATAACTTTAATTTGGGGTCAAATATCTCGCACTGCGGTACCAGACACTTTGCTTATTTAGTGTGATGAAGCCTGGAAACAGTTTCCATTATTGCATTCTCAGGGTGAGTTGTGTAAAAATGTGGGTGGTTTCTACACAAGCTACGTAAGATTTGGCTTTTGAAATGTCCTCTATTGGGATGCGAGCTATTTGGTTAGATGCATAGTGAAGTACAGCGGAAGGTGTTGTTTGAAATATTGCTAGTAAAAAATGTTATATTATTAATTATAGATGAGATTCAGTGGTGTCGGAATTTATTTTGATTAGACCTGTCTTAGCAGCATTATTATTTAATTTTCAGTCTTTTAACTGAAATGTAATAATTGTATTAACTTTCTTCATTTTATTTTATTTTTTTCTCATTAGATAATTATTGTGTTGTAGTGTAATGTGTTTACCCAATCTTATTTATGTTAGTTGGCCTAATTTAAATTTGTTACACGTATTATTGGTGCAAAGAAGTTTGGTTGAGTTAAATGTCTATCTGCGACAGGCCAAAGCACAATTTTAACTGCCCATTTTAATTTTAATTGTGCTATCTTTTGCCTTGTAATTTGACATTTTTATCTCTGTGTTTATCGTTAGTTTCCTGTTGCAGTATTTCCATCATTTGTAAATGAATTTCTAGGATGCTTGGCTTGATTTTGATAGCTAATGGATGAGTTGGGTCACAGTACTGCTAATACGGTTTGAAGCTACGTCTGCTAGCGTTAGTTTAATTTAGTTCCTATGCCATGATGCCAGTTTTTACATTAGGGAGCATGGGTAATTTGGAAGAGGCCTCACCGCTCCAAATAAATATTTTTTGTACACAAATTTTAAGCTAGAGCCAGGCGATGTCCTGCATCTTCGGAATGGTAGTGAGATTGTCTCCATTTGGTGACATGAGACAATCTAGGTACTTTTTGTTGAATGGTTTTGTTGGCAAACAAAAATTTTTGTGCTGTCAGTATGAAATATCTTATTTCAATTGAATCATACAGCTGTGTGTAAAAGACTTCCGTTCTTTTTATCTCCGAGGTAGAGTGACGGATTTTCAGTTCTTAGAAAACTGAATTCTATTTGCAGATGTTAACCCCTAACATATTTTGATATGTATCAATCTTAAATGAACTTTTAGCATTGTAAGCTGATGTGGTATTGCACAGTTACAATTGTGTACGAAGACAGAATGAATGGAATTTCTTTCTTTTCTCTCCCCTTTAAATACATAATGTAAGAAAGTTGGTATTCTACCTAACATTAAAATTAATTAATTTTTCTGAATTTCTGGCAGCACAGATTTTTCCTTATTTTGGCAACCTGTATTGTAGAATTTTTCCAAAAATTTAATTTGAAATGTTATTTCATTTGTCCATGTGTTTCATGGTATTTTCGTAGTTAACTGGAATGCAGCCTGGTAAGTTGATTTACAAAGTTTAAATTGTCTATTGTCGGATTTTGTTGGTTATTTGCATAAAAAGGGTATTCAGTCATGTACATTGGAGACATAAAAAAATTTACATTCATTCTTGCAATGCGGTGCTGAACTAAGTAAGAAAACCAGTGCATGTAGTCATTTATTCACACTGATACACATTCGTGTTAGTAGGAATAACACTACCAAATTAAAGTAATTGTTCTTTACTACACACAGAGAGAGGGAAGGATATTATTTTCACAATGTTCACTCACGCTTGACTTAGAGGTATTCCCAAAACAGTATTTCTCATTCCCTTGCAACGTTACATGATAAATATGTATGTGTAATACACTGTGGCTATTTAACAAATAGCCATATTGAAAATGTACGTGAGTTAAACTAGGCTGAAAATAAAGATTGGTAGTTAAAATACATGTTTATTATTTGTGTCTTACAAGCTTGGCCTACGCAGATTCAAATAATAGCACCATACTTATACATATAACTTAACTTATAATAATGTTACAAAAAAAACCATTTAATCTCTTTCTTTATTATTGTAATAATAAGCCTGTTTATGATAGTTTTCATAATTATTATCAAGAAAACTGTGCTTATATGACATTGTAGTTACCTGCATTGGGATAAGTCCCTGTAATCCACTAATTAACATAACCTTACCTGACATGTCTGAATCTTTCATACTATACACTGAATTTTGTAATCTAATTTAACATTCTCCTTTTAGTAGTCAGTATAATCAGTAAATCACATTTTATTAATCAGAATATTTAGTTATTTGTAATTTTTAATTGAGTTGTTAAATTTTGTTCAAAAAGTTGTATAATTGCACTGCCACCTAAATCTTAAGAAATTTAAAACAATTACTGTTTTTCATTGTATGTGTTGTACATTGGTGAGTCACATCACACAATGTTGTACTGTGATGCATTCGTGCTTTTTTTTATATTTTTAAGTAAATTTTGTCTTGCCAATGTTCTGGACACAAATTTCTCACTTTTAAAAAAATGTATTTCTTTACTGATGTAGTATGATATGAACTAATTTCAGCCAAATTGTTTGCTTGAAAACTGTCCAGTGGTGTTGCAATTATATTTTGTAATAATTTGTGTGTGACTACAATAGAATAGAATGTTGTCTAATAAATTGTGTTTGAATCTTCACTTCTAAGGAAAAAAATTAGTGGTGCTTCCAAGATTGTAAGATGTACAAATGGGTTAAATATACACATGAGTTGCACCATTCACTGACCTCCATGCAGCACAAAATCATAACAGACATGGTCCATGTGATTGGCCAGGCCACTCTGAATACCTGTAAAAGTAAGAATTTTTTTTGAAAACAGCCTGTGTGCGATTTTTTTATGTGGGAAATTGATCCTGATTTAAGTGTGGTGAGAATTAATTCTGTTTCACTGAGGTATATTTAATAAACTATAGTTCAAAATTGGAGTGGTTTTGTGTAAACATTACCTTTTTAGGTTATGAGAAGATTTGGTTAGAGTGTGTTTTTGTTATCATACATCTATCACATATGAATGCTATTAAATTTTTAATTTGTGAAATAGGTGTATATTGATAATGTGTGTATTGGGTTTTGGAAGTAATTTGAAGAGTTAGTAATCCTGAAATTTTTTTGTTTCGTTGTTTGGTTCTGCAGTTATGTATGTCTCGGTAATTAAATATTATATGAATACAAATTGTTGCCAAAAAATAAAGATAAAAATTATTTATGTAAGCCTGCATTTTNAGTAATTAAATATTATATGAATACAAATTGTTGCCAAAAAATAAAGATAAAAATTATTTATGTAAGCCTGCATTTTTTTAATTTTTATAAAATGAAGTTTATTTTAAAAAAAAATAATGGGGAAAATGATAAAAAAAATTACTTTTTTATAGCTTGCCTACACAGATCTCTTAAGATGTAGGAGAACAGTACAACCATATGAATGTTGTTCAATCTGTGGGCTTTCATTGCATGGAACTTAAGTACCACAGCATAGTACAGCGCACCTTGCACATAAGAATGATTAAATTTAAGTCATGCATGTTTGTATCAACTTATTGCTGCCTCGAACAAATAATAAATCTTCCTTGCCAATGTACTCCGAAGAGTAATTTTAAAATTTTGTTATATTAGGTATTTTATTTTGTATCAAATAATTTTCAGGATCTGTAAAGTGCCAGCAGTCAATACACTTACCAGCACAATGGTAGACTACTAGCACAGATATTGTGTGTGTGCATGTGCATTATAAGAGTGCATGTGCATGCATATGTGGGGGGAGGTAATGACTGAAGGTAACCTAAAGAAAGTAACAAATCACTGATATTATCATTCTCTTTTTGAGTCAGAGCACAACACAAGAAATTAGGTTAAGTACAATGAAAATATGATTAAATTTCCTCTTTTGTACAATGTAGTTGAAATACCTTAATGTAAGTTGTAGTACTTGCTTTATGTGGTGATGTTTGGTGCTCAGGGCCCAGAAACAAAGGCCACTTCAACGCGATGGAGCCGATCTTCTCCGCCACTGCTGGATCCTCGAGAAGATTTGTTGGTGTTCCAACAGATAGACATAGACCATTACACTGGTGAGTATCCTCTAACTAAAGGCAAATCATTTAGGCAATATGTAACTAAAGGAAATTTGTAGTAGAAAGGTATTGTTCATATCCAGAAGTAAGAAATAATATGTTCATTTAGTTTAAAGTAACATTTTTATGACATTATTTTATTGTGTTTGAGACTTGTTGTTGCATGCAGCCTAACACAGTTGTAAGTGAAGTAAAACTGTGCTCATGTACAACAAAAAGACAATAACAAATATTGCCACACAGAAATCACACAAAAGCCACCAATAACACAAATGAACCAGTGGCTTAAAAAANAGACAATAACAAATATTGCCACACAGAAATCACACAAAAGCCACCAATAACACAAATGAACCAGTGGCTTAAAAAATGAACAACATAATAAAATCCAGAGGTCCTGCAACCAACCCTAACATAAAAAAAATAAACTGAATGATAGTTCTTTAACAGATGATGGACGAAAAGAAAATCTATCAACAAATAGACCAACCCAGTAAAACTGGAATGTATCAATAACATAAGTACTTGTAAAGTCTTTCTTTTAAACAAAAATTATAGTGAAACTTCTTAGAAATGTAACATCATTAACTGCACTTCAAACGCAAATCATGTTGCCTTACATTAGAAAGATATTCTTTTAGATGTCCACAAAACTAGTCTATACAACAAATAAAGTGCACAAACATTGATTTATTGTAACTGGATATTATTATCACGTAAAACAAAGCTTATGGCCCCAGGGATGCATCCCTAACATCTAAAGCTGCTAATTCATGTTAAATTAAAAAAAAAAATGATTAAGAAAAAATTTAATAGACATTACGAAAACAGTCAAAAATCGTTCAGTCATAAGTGCGTGAAGATAGTTTATAAAAAAAAAATATTTTATCCACTTAGCTTGAGTCCTGCGAACACTTGCTATGGCATTCAGTCGTGAATAATAGTTGCAAGGTTAAGGCAGAACTTTGCCGCAAACACAAAACTTGGGAGAATTTTCAGTAACCAGGATTACTTGAATTACTTAAACCCTCACGAGGGAAAAAGACAAACTGAGAAATTCATGTAGTCAGCATCACCAAAATTTTGAAATAAATCCAAATGCACAACCTAACTACGGCATAATTTTCACTAAAGGACTACATAATTATAAGAAGTGCCAGAAGCTAAGTTGCGAGGCACGTTGACGCGTGCCACATACTGCTATTATTCTGAAGCGCCGCTGTCATACCCCGCCATCTTAAACCAGAATTCCCCAATCTAGAGCCTCGGTAGACGCATTGCCGCGAGGCCAGCCGGCCCAAGAGCGGACAGGCAGGGAGACGCGTGGGAAAAGGCAAAAGTATTGCCGGCGAAGCAGCTCCGGAATTAAGACGAGACCAAATCCAGAACACGAGAATAATCACAAGAAAGGCAAAACCTAAGAATGATTAATTCAAAAGTTAATAAACAAGAATGTTACACCACAAAAGAAACTTTGAAACTGCAGATTTAACAAACAAGAAAATGAAGGATAAGAAAAAAAAATTCAAACACTAAACGTTAAATCTAGAGAGGGAAAACGTAGCACCTCACAGCAGTCTCACTGAGCAGAAGGTCAGCAACGTGGAACCCACCAGAAGCAGCTGAAAACAGTGCGCCATCCGCTGTGGCCAACACTGGAAAAGAAGCAGCTACTCTGGCGAACTCCACACAGCAGACACATTCCGCGCTGGAGAACAGCCATGGTGCACCCACAACTATAATAAAATCCAAAACAAACCTGAAAGAAAAAGAATTAGGACAAATGAACAAGTGCAGTATTACAAAAGCAATATGTATAGAACTCTAAACTGAAATTCAGGCAACAATTACTTAAATCAATAAAATTCAAATGAAATCAACACTGTAAACACATTTGAGGCAGCTGAAGAAATGCTACATTGGAATATAGACCAAAATAAAATACTGCTGTAGGCCTACAATTATTAAAAATTCAACAATTCAAAATAAATGTCCACACATTATGATAAACTAAATTTAAAGATTCGAGACAAAATAAATAATTCACGAAGCAACAAAGGTCAAGATGTAAGAGGATAAATAAAATGAGAAACAAATATGAAATACGGACAGAAATGCAGCACAATCTTAAAATACACACTGTTCTTAATAAAACCAATCGTTAACTACGTTATTTCATCCAAACAAATAACTTAAAACACATTTCAAAACACCACTACGAAAAATAAACACGTAACGTATTCAGAACAGACAGTACACAACCATAGTGCCATAAAGTAACAGATTGGCAGCACTGCACATCAGTAGCGTGGCACCATCTTGTAATAACAAACAATTGATACAAACATTGTTATGATTACGTGACTGCAAAACAGGAATATTAAAATCTAAAATTAAAAAATTGTGGCCAAAAGATAATTGCTATTACAGTATATGCACGACAATATGTATAAAATGTCAAAACATGTCTACTGTACAATTACTGTTTCTTCTATGCATAAAGAATGACTGTCACATAACAGTTTTAAATACTCTATGAAATAATCTTCTGACTCCTGCTTTGTATACTACATACCTTTTCATTATGATAGCCAAAAACAAATCCCATAGTTCTGACTGTGTGTTGTGTATAAGATATTAGTGTATTTTCTTCAAATACTGGTTGTTTAAGTGATACATCTTTAAATAGATTAAATAAAATTAACATCCCCAAATTTTTGCTTTAGCAAACAACCAAAACCACTTACAGTAGAGCACCCCTCAACCGGAATCGCCGGGGGAAGGGGTATTCCGGTTGTGGAAAAATTCCGGTTATGGGAAATAAGGGTGGGGTGGTGTGAAAAATAACACATTTTTGGTCTGAACTAGTGTATATGTGGCACATAATTTTAACTTAAGAAATTGATGAGTGTAAATTATTAGTTTTATCCTTAAAGTTACAAAACCATAAAAAAAAACACTACGTGCTCGAGTCATAAAACTCCCGGCGCTGCGTTAATGACATTCATTCACAACCTGCTAGCGGTGTTTCTTACCGTATTTCGGTATTGTAGATAAGGTTCACAAAGTACCCTATTTCGAAATGTATAGGCCGTACATTTTTACAAAACGACGACAAAAAGTGGGGTGCGGCTTATTTACGAGATATTGGCATAAAAAATTCTTCCCCCTAAACCATGTTCAGAAATTTGTCAACAAACAGTATGATCTAATGTTTTAACTTAGTTTCTAAGGAAGTCAAAAGAATAATTAATGAATAGCCCATCACGTGTGTTTAAAAGCATATCGGTCGCACCATACTTCAGCCTGCTTGTCCCTAACAGTTCTGCTTGGTATCATCTCCAGGTGCCTTCCAGCTGGCTTGCTTCTTTTCTCTTTTTTCTTTCTCCCTTGCTCGGCATACTCCCNCCTAAAACTCCCGGCGCTGCGTTAATGACATTCATTCACAACCTGCTAGCGGTGTTTCTTACCGTATTTCGGTATTGTAGATAAGGTTCACAAAGTACCCTATTTCGAAATGTATAGGCCGTACATTTTTACAAAACGACGACAAGAAGTGGGGTGCGGCTTATTTACAAGATATTGGCATAAAAAATTCTTCCCCCTAAACCATGTTCAGAAATTTGTCAACAAACAGTATGATCTAATGTTTTAACTTAGTTTCTAAGGAAGTCAAAAGAATAATTAATGAATAGCCCATCACGTGTGTTTAAAAGCATATCGGTCGCACCATACTTCAGCCTGCTTGTCCCTAACAGTTCTGCTTGGTATCATCTCCAGGTGCCTTCCAGCTGGCTTGCTTCTTTTCTCTTTTTTCTTTCTCCCTTGCTCGGCATACTCCCTTTCCACCTCCACCCCCTCCACTCTTAAAAACCACAGCCACCCAAATTCAGGCAACCTTGCTCCCTCCCCCTCTATTATGTTTGTCATGCTCTCTCTCTCTCTCTCTGGTCGAATGTGAGAGCCAGCAGCAGCTGTGTGTTTGTCTGACGCTGCACGCACGCACACACACACATGCATCATACCATTGCCTGCCCGGCGACAGCCGGCCGAGCTGGCAGACTACGCAAGGCGCAAATGTTCTGCCCGCAATTCAAACTCAGTGTTGAGGCATTTTGACATAAACACAAAAGTTTTATTTACGCGTAATACTGCGTTGTTGCCACTTTTCAGAAAGCGGAGACCGGGCGGGGCGGCAACGATAACACTCAACGGCAAATTAATTAGTTTGACGTTGTCATAGTTTGCTGTTTCCAACTAACATGATGACGCCTGGCAATATTTACGGGAATACAAAAATTCAATGCTGTCTATGCGCGCCAAAATACGGTACATTTACACTAAAACGTTAGACACTAAATTCTGAAAGTCCACTAAAACCAATGACATGTGTCGCACATTGCCATTAGTCACTGTCACTTGTGTCTTTATGCAGCTGTGCCACTTGGGCCGGCTGTCTCATCATGCAGCTTGTTTACCAGCTAGCGGGCATGTACAGTCTGGTGTGAGCTACGAAAAACCTCTCGTAAGCACGGGAAAGTTATGGCACAACTTTGCGNTCCAGAAAGCGGAGACCGGGCGGGGTGGCAACGATAACACTCAACGGCAAATTAATTAGTTTGACGTTGTCATAGTTTGCTGTTGCCAACTAACATGATTACGCCTGGCAATATTTACGGGAATACAAAAATTCAATGCTGTCTATACGCGCCAAAATACGGTACATTTACACTAAAACGTTAGACACTAAATTCTGAAAGTCCACTAAAACCAATGACATGTGTCGCACATTGCCATTAGTCACTGTCACTTGTGTCTTTATGCAGCTGTGCCACTTGGGCCGGCTGTCTCATCATGCAGCTTGTTTACCAGCTAGCGGGCATGTACAGTCTGGTGTGAGCTACGAAAAACCTCTCGTAAGCACGGGAAAGTTATGGCACAACTTTGCGACGTTCAAATTTTTTTGGAAAATTAGTTCCGAATAAAGGGAGTTCCGTTCGAGGGAATTCCGGTTAAGGGGTGCTCTACTGTATTAGAGTAATGTAATTACTGCATTTATCTGTGTACTATCTACCCCATTAAACACCAGAACCCCAAATTATAAGTATCATCAGTATGCATATTAAGTTTTTAAAACTTGTGTTGCAATGGACAGCTGTGTTGTACAAGTTGTATAAAGTTACACAACTAAATGTGGCACAATTTATACCGTATTTACTCAAATGCCCCCAATTTAATAATAAAATTGGCATCTTGGATTAGAGTGGGTGCTTTATTTGTGATATAGGCAGTTTTGACACCTAGTTATATGTGCTACTGTCTGACCCGGCGATCAATAACATCAGAGGAATTCGTTACTGTGTACAGTCTGAGCACAACTTGAATAGACAACGTAAATATGAGAACATGCCATATTTAATGTTCTATTTTTTAATGTAATTATAGTTTAAAAAGTTACTTGTCTATGGAAAACATGAAAAACTTCAAGTGTGGACTACTCCTCCCCTGGGCAGACTGCGTGCTTGCAGACCAGCCTGAAAGTCTTCCACACACTTCACTCCACTAACAATTGTCTGTTTTGTTTCTACAAACTCAATGGCTGACATCATCCTTGCCCATCTCCCACCAAGGCGAACCGGGTTCAATCCCCAGCTGGGTGACTCCTGAATTTTTGCATGTGGGAATTGTGCTGGACGATGCTGCTGGTCGGTGGGTTTTCTCGGGGATCTCCCATTTTCCTTGCCCTTTCATTCTGGCACCGCTCCATTCTCACCTTAATCACCCTCATCGGCTCTCAACACCTCGCTGGTAAGAGCTGCCAAAATCTCGTCACTCACCATCCTCGCTCCATGCGCTTGTCGGCAGAAGGGAAAAACAGTGTATTTTATGATGAACCCGACTGTTTCCAGTACTGTACTTTTCTCTAAAACCGTAATCTCCATGTGAGACTCGCACTCCTACTTTTCAAATTTCTTTCTGAGAAAACATGTGCAGGTGATACATGAGTAAATATAGTAATTTGGGTATTTGCATTTCCGCCAGTGGATATTACAAATGAAAATATTCTAAATGTAATATGGCAGTTTGCTACAGCAAACTTATTTTTATTTTGATGTCTTTTAACCTGCATGGTTTTTTAATACACTTTTATTTTGCTTGTTTGCATTTTAAAGTAAAATTAATTTCAGTTTATTTTCAGTGATTTTTTTAAAGTCGTTAATATTTATTTTGTAAACCACCTATCCATTTTATTTTATTTCTATTTATGACTATGGTATTATGTATTTTAAGCTAAAAATCTTAAATAGTAAACTTAAGGGGTTTTTATTCTCGTAAATTAATTTTGTAATTTGTTAGGAGTAATTAATTGCTTTTCACTTTTTTAAAATTTTATTTTATTTTCTCATTATTTTCTTTTTTTCTTCACCGGAAGTAGGATTTTAAGTTTATGTCTAGGATAGAGATAGTTGCTGGAAGTAGTTTGCTTCTGGGTGGGACCTTTTAAATTATGGCAAAGATTTTTTCGCCGGGATTTTTATCTGCAAAATCCTTGGCGCCATCATAAATTAGTTAATAGCTGTAGGTCCCATAAGTTACAGTTTAGGTAGTAGAATCCGGACAAGCAAAGAAGAGGGCTGAGGTTCATAAGCCAAAGAATTATTTTTGAAGTTCCAGTCGGCATCTGGCGCGGCGCCGTTTAGCGCCAGGCACCATTACGAGCATGAGAACATGCATCTCTAGCCAGGTGACGCCAACTCTTTATATGAGCCGGAGGGGCTCATCCATGTAATTTGGGACATTATTTTGGTAAACTACACTACAAATTCTCGGATTAATATGGTTTTTAAAGATTTGAATTTTGATTTAATATGTAGTTATGGCAAACCGGAGATCCGCCGTTCTATGGATTGAGCTAGCGCCAAGGCGGAATGTTAAATGAACCCTTAGGACATTTGTTACGTTGGGAACTGGTGAGATGAAAATGTGATATATTTTTAGTAGGAGGAAACCTACATTTTTTTAAATATTAAACTTTTGAAACATTAAAATTTGATTTGTTTTGGAGCATTTGAAGTAACAGTAATCTTGGTTATGTGAGGCAACCTTTAATTAAAGTTTCAGACAGTGATTTTCCAGTACTAATTAAAGTGAAACAGCATTAATTTAGCGGTTTTAATATTTTCTTTCTTTCTTATCTTAAATTATTATTGTAAGGATGGTGGTGACTTGAAGTAATTCCAACTTACACTGATTTTAATTTTATTTATCACACACACAATTAACGTATTCTTTTCAGTCAGCACATAAATTTTAATTTTCCAGTCAAAACAATTTAATTAAGAATGACAAATAATTTTTTTAAAAATGAAATATGTCAGTAACACTTATTAATTTTGTTTTCATTTCATTATTTAATACATCTTCTACCATCATACTTACAATTGAAATGTTATTTCTGCAAGATGAAGTATTTATTTTCCTTCCTGCAATTGTTGGTACCAGTGCTGTTTGTATGTATATTTTGTTAAGCACAGCTAGCCGAAGATACAGCTCCACTGGTTAGCAAAGCAAATGGTAAGAATTAAGGTTGTGACCTCCAAAACAAATGAAAGTGAGGTAAATAAAGGTTTCTCTCCCTACCTNTTAGGTAAATAAAGGTGAGGGGAGGTCACATGAAACACGTAAAATTTTCTCTCTTATAATAAACATTGTTAATTTAATTGTGCTTCAATTCTCATAGTAAANTGAGGTAAATAAAGGTTTCTCTCCCTACCTCCCCTCACATGAAACACGTAAAATTTTCTCTCTTATAATAAACATTGTTAATTTAATTGTGCTTCAATTCTCATAGTAAACATTTTATATAATGCTGAAATGTCATTAAAAAGAATTTAAAAAATTTGTAGTGATAACNAACATTTTATATAATGCTAAAATGTCATTAAAAAGAATTTAAAAAATTTGTAGTGATAACAGAGTTTTGAACTTAACAAAATTCTTCTGTCTGCAATTCACCACACGTATAAATCTACTCACCCAATACACAGCTACTGAGTTGTAATGATAAGTGTTGTTCAGTCCGTACTAGTACTGTTTCGCATATATAGTGGAACCCTGTAATAACATTCCCTCTTATAACATTTTCAATATTAATAAGTTGCCTTCTCTTGGTCCACAAACATGTTTTCACTACAAAATTACCCCCTTATAATAAAGTTTTCTCTTATTTAGGGCTGACATTTCTTGTGGCCCTTGAGAAATCTTATTACAGGGTTCTACTGTATNAAAATTACCCCCTTATAATAAAGTTTTCTCTTATTTAGGGCTGACATTTCTTGTGGCCCTTGAGAAATCTTATTACAGGGTTCTACTGTATTTTGTCTCTGTTTCTTGTTATAATGTCAACCTAATTTTTCAGTGTATTTTAGGTTAATTATAATTTTTGTTTGCTATGGAAATATCTTTTCCATATCTGTAATTTTCTCTTAAGCATTCATGTATAGGTTGTAATAGATACTCCAATGTCCACAATTCAATACTTAAGCAGTGTTACAACAATTGTAATAAATAATGAATTTTCTTTTATGGTAGCATTAATTCTTACCATGATTTTGAACGAAATATAGTATTAAACTTGCAGCCAGTGATCTTACGCTTCTACAAATTATTTTGTATGTTCACACATGNTTTGAACGAAATATAGTATTAAACTTGCAGCCAGTGATCTTACGCTTCTACAAATTATTTTGTATGTTCACACATGCCACACTAGTTGCAAACGATGCATTTTATTTCCAAAACATAAACATAATTGTAGCATTAATTTTTGTGCTCTATTATCACTTTGAAGTTGTGTGTAAGGTAGAGACCGTTAAGAGAGGAAGTAGTTGAAAAAGCTGAAAATGCCTGAGCGATTGTGATTCCGTAATTATAAAACACTTGGAATATGCTCCTCTGTTATGCAGTCTTTACTGTCATTATTTGTGTGATTGAAATAACTATACATCAATATGTCTCAGTGGCTGTAACGATAAACGTAAAATAGCCCCAAGGTTTGTTTAAAGTGGATCAGTGTAGTGTACTCTGTGTGTTGCAGGGCCAGCACGGCAAGGCATGCCCGGTGCCCAGCGTAGCACCGTGCCCATCATGAGGATGTATGGCATTACCATGAACGGCAACNGCGGCAAGGCATGCCCGGTGCCCAGCGTAGCACCGTGCCCATCATGAGGATGTATGGCATTACCATGAACGGCAACTCTGTGTGCTGCCACGTCCATGGCTTTACTCCATACTTTTTTGTGCATGCGCCAGACAACTTTACCAATGACCACTGTCAACATTTTAGGGTAAGTGTCGGGTGAAATATTTCTAGGTATAAGTTATGTATACATACATACAGTACTATTGCCTAACCTGTAGTGAATTATGGCAAGTGGGGACTGTTAGTTTGTTTTGAGTAACAAAAAATAATCTAAATATTTACATCTAATGTTACACTTGCAGTAATCGTGATAACTATTTGGCTGTTTGATTCTTGAATTGTTACAGTATTATTTGAAACAGTTGAATTGTACTGATTTAATTTCAAAATTATAATATCACTTTGAAAGAGAGCTATTCTTCAGTACAAATTTCAAAATGCAGAATCTTGGATGAGATTGCCATTTACAAGACGGCGGGGAATATGTACAAGTGATATGAGCATCACCTATATTCACCTATACACACTGCAGGCACTCCATAGAAAATAAAATGCTTACAGCAATACATTCTAAGCGTGAAATAGCAAAAAGGATTAATTTGAAAATGTGGAAGTTTGTTGAATATTATAGTGACTGAAATTCATTGCTCTACGAGTTTGCTATAGGCCTTCCCAGCCTACTACCATTAATCCAAACCAGTTATGACTTGGGTCAGTTCAGATTTCTAGAAATTCTAGACCATCAGTTATAAAACAAAAATGTGGGGAAATTTGTTAGAAATCTACATATTTTAGTGGACTGGTTTACTTTAATTGTACAAGATTTCTACTAAAGCTGTGCTGATTAGAATCAGCTTCTGCCGAATTTGTCGATGTTGACAGACTCTGTGCTTCTGCTGAATGAACTGCAGATAATTTTCCACCAAATTGACAGATTTTGGTTCTTGGTAGTCAAGAGTTATTCTTCAGTACCTATATCTTATTGGTAAGTCTTGCCTTAGTGAATATTGAAAGTTTTCCAGTGTAACGAAACACTTCACCACCAGTACACAGCATCTAGGAAATGAAAGCACGAGTAAAAAAGGGGCTCAACCTGCACAGTTTTTCTCCCAAACTCCACCCTGCTGTGAGATAACAATCTGCCAGCTGGACAGTGACATGGTCCACGTCTTGGGGAGAAGAGGAGAAGCAGGATTGTTTTCACAGCAACTCCCATCAACGTGAGGTGTTGCCGATGGGGTAAGAGGAGGGTGATAGACCATGAGAAGATAATTAAAATATAATGCAAATTTTCTGGCTCAAAGAATTTTTGTAACGTTGCCTTTCTTTTCTTAACGCGGTTGACTATTTCAAGTTTTAGCAACTACAGAATATGTATTTCCTGTGACATATTGCACCCACTCACACAGTAAACCAGATGTTGATGTCTGGATGGAGATCAAATCAGTTTACTGGGGCCCCTTTGAAAATTATTCATAGAGTTTACAGTCTATTTCAGTTTTGACTTTGGTTTATATTCCAATTATGTATTTGAGTTAAAAATGCTTTCCCACAGGTTATTTAAATTCTAAAGTACTCTGTGTTTAAGTTATCACTTTTGTGGCGTGACATCTTGATATAAAGGCAAAACGAACTTGGCTGACGTCCATGGGTGGCCCCGTGTCTAGAGGTGTGCTGGTAGGCTCTGGTAGCAAGTCGTTTCCAGGTGACGTGATAACACGTGAAGATGAGGCGAAGTTGTGTTTAAAGAATTGTCAGTGCGCGTCACTCGTCAAATTCATTAGTAACATTTTTTTCCCATGGCCAGCTTTAAAGAATTTAATTAATACAATGAACAAAGAAGCTGATGCAATGGTATTACTAGCTGAGAAAGGAATGATTTTATTCTTCTTTTCAATTCAAATGCATACAGGAAAAAGTTATCCAAATCAGCAGCCAAAGTTGCAAAGTTGAGTGAAGATATTGCAAAACTGTTGTTGTAGCGTACAATATTGTCAACATGTTAGAAAATGGCATTTTTACTAAATTAATCAAGTTTGAATGTAATTAAATGTTTCCATAGTGATAATTGCTTGCTTGTTTATCTATTGCAACTTATCAAAACACAAATGCTACTCTTGAAAATCTGTGAAATGCTGTGGAAACGTCTCAAAATTATTCTTGAAAAATTTCTCTTAACTTGTGTATGAACCGTGGGATGGCTTTTTCTAGCTGGTTTGCCACAAGGAACATGGCCACAATCTGCTTTTGCTGAAGTCATGGGTTTAGCATTACCTTTCCTATTATGGATAATCAGGCAGCAACATCTGTCAAGTGGGCTGTGGTGGTGGCTGGAACTGAACTTGTTAGAATGNTCCTATTATGGATAATCAGGCAGCAACATCTGTCAAGTGGGCTGTGGTGGTGGCTGGAACTGAACTTGTTAGAATGATTCTGGCAGTCCATCCTTGGGGAACTATAGACTGTTCGTTATTAACTGAGCACTTTTGAAAGCCTTGCCTAATATATACTTTTCTCTTCATTTTGTATCCTTCTGCCACATGTAAAATTTTACATAGAGNCTAATATATACTTTTCTCTTCATTTTGTATCCTTCTGCCACATGTAAAATTTTACATAGATATGAGCCTAATGTATCATGTATCAGTCAAATGAAAACATGAAATAGTTGGGAACCTAAAAGTGTTAATGTAAACATTATACTCTCAGTAAACTGTACTATTATTTTTAATTTGCTGCCAAAGTAACTGGGAGCGTGCATGCCGGTGTGTAGGATAGCATGAATGCAGATAGTTGATCACTTTATTATGAGCAGCCTGTAATAGATGTGACATTGTCCACCAGGGCATTCACATCCCTCTTTCCTGTTTGGTCTTGGGAGTCTGAACATACATCATACATCATCCTTAGATGGTCTATCCCAGGGCTGCCATTTTATAGGATTTTATCCGTTTTCACGGAATTTCGATACTTCAAACGGATAGACTGATTTCACCCAAATATCACATATATTTTTGTGTTGTTTATTTACAAATGGCCAAGCACCATAGATATACACGTGTGAAAATAATGCCTGTTAGGGAACTGTGGCGACATTTTGAAATATGTACATCTGAACATGTTCTGGCTACATAAACGTTGAAGTAATCATCTCTGAGACCTCCTTTACATTTCAATGATTCACTTACCTTTGTCTCATAAAACTTGACTCATTAGTAGTTTCTGTTTTGCAATTTGTTTACATTAACACTTTACCTCATATGTGTTTTTTAAAATGTGAACGGTTTGTTGAAATGATGTTTATGCCAGCAATAGCGTTTTCAAGCATGCATGTGTAATAGTCATAGTTACGTAATCCAATGAAGAAAAAAAACATAAAGCATCACCTAATTGTGCTCCATTTAGGCAGCGATATAAACAACATGCTACAATTAGTTTTGAGTTTGATTTTTTGTAATTTATATTAGGATAGTGTAATGGTAAGTCGGAACACCACGACATTGAACTGTCTTAGCATGCCATGCTGCGTATCATGATTTCAACATTAAAAATCTACAAAGCCTTAAAATAAACAGCAATTTTTCTGGAAAGGTGTTAGCGGGCCGTTTAGAATTTAAAATTATAACAAAATAAAACATATATATGATGTGAAATTGTTGCTTAACAATATTTGTGTCATGAGAAAAAAACCTGTTTCATGAATGTTTCAGCAGCTTGCTTTGTGAAATAATTATTGTGAGTACAATACACATTTGCTTATTGCATTAACCTCCTATATGTGTATTCGAACGTTCCAAACATACAAAACTAATATGGCGAAGATTTGGTAATTTGTATTTTGTAATTTGTCATCTTCGAAGATTACAAAATACAAAATGCTAATCACAAAAATACTTAATAGATTTTGTAGACAAAATGGTTTACGTGACCATTTTGTTAACAAAAAGTGCCAATTTGAACACATGTAATTCTACCCTTAGCATTAACGGTGGAGGACTTAATTATATGTGATGTCATGGCAGCACAGAAACACACAAAAAATGCCCAAGATCTTTAAAAGCAAATCAGGCTGTTTCAAACTTTGTTGTGAAGGAAAATAATGATGTGAATGATGCAGAATTATATTGGGCCAATTTTGATTTTTCTATATTTAAGCGATAAATTCACAAAGTTGGTGCCTAAGATGTTTCCTTATACATAGTAACATAGCCCAAACTTTTATTGCAGCCACATTAAAATTAGTGCTATAGGGGTCTAATTCAGCAACAAATCATTTTCTAATGACTTGAAGTATTTAATCGGACCTGGATTTTTCAAAATATTTATGGCTAAAGTTTCCAGTATTTTCCAGGATTTTTGTAGGTTGGATTTAGGATTTATGTTCATAATCAATGGCAGCCCTGCTCTATTGTACCTTTCCATCAGACTCAGTGTTGCCTGATGTCTATATTTTATAGTTTGGTACCATTTACCAGAAATTTTTCATCCTGTTAGCCTATACACCAAAAAATTTGATTGCAACAAAAAATTTTGTAGTGAACTTTCCAAATGTAGTGAAATTAATTGAAATAGTTTCCTTATCATTTAATTTAAATTACCCACATTTGATTTGAAACAGCTGCTTGAGCAAGAGATACAGTGCTGTGTTTATTTCATCCCTATGAAAATGGTTTATGGTCATGTTAGACTCCCATCATGTGGATGTGGTAGCATTATTTACCTGACCGAAGAAGAAAACTGCAGCAATTTTAATAACTGCACCGTCACCTGATGACAGCTTTAAAGGTAATGGAAAAGACTGTAATTTACCAAGGCAAAGTGTTTTATTATCTCATCTAAGTTTTTAGACATAATTTTGAGTTATTTGTAGTTTGTTCCCTACCATACATTGAGTTATGTAGGGCTATAGGATAATAAATATACTTTGTTTTATAATTTTTATAGCAACATGTATTTGGGATGAATTTAAACATTTCATTCTAGGAAATTGAGAAACTTTTTTGAACTCTGAAAACTGTTNTCATTCTAGGAAATTGAGAAACTTTTTTGAACTCTGAAAATTTTATATAACTTTTTATGCTTACCCACGCAATCCAAAAATATTGAAGAAATAATAATAACTGTAGAATCTGAGATGATTTGTTTTGGAAAATGAATAGCTTAGATTTTATTTTCTACTGTAAAGTCTTTGCAATATGTGATGAATGGAAACTTCATTTTCTTAGTATTCTGGAAGAATTTTATTTTGAAAATCAAATCTTTACCGTACCTCATACTGATATTTGTTGTTATTAATTTTACAGCACTGGTGGTTGTAATAATTTTGTAGTATTTTTGAGGTAGTTTTAGTATAAGAACTCTTCTGGTTTGTATCTGTTCTTAGTGGTCGTTGCTTGTGCTTGCTTGAATTCATGTTTCTGTATGCTATCGATTATCAGGTTTGTATCTTAAAAGTAATAGTGGAATCATTTGCAGAACTAACCCAAAGGAGAGATGAATGTTGCTTTGAGTTGCAAATAGTGGTGATGTATGCTAGTGCACATACTTATGCTAAATATTGACAAATTAACTTACATCATCTTTCCAAACACTAATCCAATCAAACTATGTACTAAAAAAACCATTGGCTTATAAAAAAAACATTTTAACAAAAATAATTTTTAATCTGTTGCTTTTATTGTATATATAAAATCATAAAATCTTTTATTCATTTGTTGCATGCTTGTTTGTAAGAATACTATGTTGGGTTGTGTAGAAAGCCTTGAACAAAGCAGTGCTGGCAGACATGAGGTCGAATAAGGACGAGGTGAAAGAGGCAGTGCTGGGGGTTGAGGTGGTACATCAACAGAGCTTGGTTGGCTACCGTGGGGACACACCTCTGAAGTTCTTGAAGATCACTGTAGCACTGCCCCGCCTCATTGCTGCTGCCAAGAGACTTCTAGAGAAAGAGATTGTGTACCCAGAACCCTCCATGATCCACCATACATACCAGGCTTACGAGTCCAACATTGACTTTGACATCAGGTGTGTTCAGTGGCAGCATAATTCATCTTATGTGTAAATATGAGTCTTACAATTGTTAATCAAGAGACTACAGTAGTTTACTGCAACAGATAATCTGTGCTTTCATTTGGAAAAACATTTTACAACTGCATAGATTTTATTATGATCTAATTCAGTGCTAAATATGTGTACATTAAAACAACAGACAAGCAATTTTTAAAATTTCTGGTGTGATTAGTGAGATACAGATTTTGTGTTGAATTTCAAATTACAGTAACTGTTTATTGCTACTGTACTTATCAATATTTTATAGATGTTCTGTTATATAACTAAAACATGGAGAGAAAAGCTATTTACAAAGCCATCAATTGTAATATCACTCCTCACCTGGCTGGATTCCGAACTATTGGGTGTCGTGGTCCTGCCCCCTCCCCTCCTCCCAGTATTTAGAGTTGTGGATCACAAATTCTGGCAATGTTGATAAATTGAGGGTTGTAACGTTCTTGGTTGCCCAAATTTCTGGCAAGGTCGGTTATCTAACGGGTGCTTTGGAGGAGCCGGTTCCAGAATAGGGCCTAGTGCTGGCTCGGGCAGGTGCAGGAGGCTGCTACTTGAGAGGGATTGGAGACACAGGGGAGATAACTTGGGAACATCGAAGCACCCAGGAAGATAACCCTTGATGCCTGCTCAGTATATTGCCCTTGTTCAGGTGTGACGTCTTCTCCCGTAAGCTTTGTATAGACTTTGGCTGACCCAGAGGGCATTCCAGTAGTGTGTCCAGTTCGGCCCTCAGCAGTTGGGCTACTTTCTGCCACCCAGCCTGATGATGTGGCATATGGGTGGTAGTTTGAGGGTGGTATCTAGCAGGCACAATCTGTGTGCAACAATGGGAGACTGACTAAGGGTGAAGTGACAAGCCTTCTGGTGAGCTGGAGCCTCTCTCGCAGTGACAGTACCCTGGCGTACTTGTCTCCTACTCAGGTAGTCACGTAGAGTGGCAGTATTACTGGCACGCTAAGTTCTTGGGAGGGTTCGTGATTCTGCATCCCTAATAATGCTACGTTCACTGTCCTGAAGAACACCCAAGACGAGCAGCAGTATCTCGGACGACCAGATGTTTCACCTTTAGGAGTAGCGAAGGCTCCCATGGTGACCAATACAGCAGCAGCATCGCTGGTACCACAGTCCCCTGCAATGAGATGGTATGCTGGACTGAGCAGTGTGTTTGAAGGGTGACGGGGAAAGTGTCATGCCTATTCTGTGAAGTATTGTTGTGGATAAGTTATAAATGGGAGAAAGTGGGATCTATGATAGAAAGCAAAGCGAGCTGAGAGTAGAATTATGTTGGCAATGGGTGTCCTTGTTTTATTGACGAACCAAATAGTACAATCACACTCAGCTTGTACCCAAACAAGCGCCTGATGGCAACCCTAGGTTGCCAAGGGGGAGGCATGGGTGTTGCGGATGACAGCGTGGGTAAGGGCAACCTTGGTAATGAGATGATGAGGTGCTTACTACCAACATGGGTAGGCCAATGCATGTAGAGACACTGCTCTGTACAGTAGTACAGTACACGGAGGTGGGTGTGTAGCACATGAAGAGAGAGCTGGGTGACACAGCAGGAGTGCTGAAGTTGTTGCTGGGATACTGGCCGGAGAACAACTGGCGATACAGCAGTGGAGCATCACTTAAATAACTACAGGCCAGGGTTGAGTGAAGGGGGAGATGAGGACGAATGAGTGAGAGAGCCTTTCCATCCAGCTGCGTGGTAAGGTTACATATTCAACTCTGCTAAGATGAAGCGATGGGAGGGGTGAAAAGTAAACACCTGCTACACTGACATGTGCCTGTACATGGTGGTCTGCGTACAGGTGGGGGCAGACAAGGTGCCAACTGGGCTGTGTTTTGTAATATAAAATATGTAGTGTGTGGCAGTGTAACTGTGGCAGAGGTCATGAGGGATAACAATGCCACCCATGGCGTATCAGATGTGATGACATAAATTTACCTATATGTACAATCTCTGGGTATGGTCCATTCACTGTTTCTTCGGATGGGTTGAAACAAGCCTTTGAAAAATCACTCTAGGAGTGACATGTCCACTTGTTTTTTAAACAACTTGTATACCACAAAGTATACCACCTTTAAAGCATTATATTTTTGATAAATTAAACCTTAAGTTTGTATATTCTATAACTTGTAATATTTATTTCATATTAAATACAAATTAAAAATGGGGAAAACAGCGATGTGTTGGCAACAGTTAGTAAGAAATAGTTAACAGTTAAAATATTCGTCTAACCTAGTGTTTTAGTATGCTATTTGAAAATTAAATGTTACCTATTGAAGTATTTAAATTTTTAGGTAGCATGAATGGAAACATATTTCATTGTTACAGTTAAAAATATCAGCACAAATTACGGTGTGTAGGCTCTAGTGACATGGTTTTTTTTTTTCTGAAGAAGGAACTTGGAGGCAGAGTGGAGCTTGTAGTTGTCTTTCTCTTTCTCTCTCTCTCCTCCCTCTCTTTGTAAATTTTGCAGCACTAGTTGTAGAAAGAAAATTATATATGTTTTCCATTTTAGCTATTTCATACTTATTACAGAAAAAATTATAATGAATTATGAAACGAGATTTTAATGTTTGAATACTTATAATATATTTAGATGTGATGGCAGGACGGTACAAATCAGAAGTTGGCAGAAGTGGCGAGTTACAACGTGAAATGGCGTTGCTTTTTGCAGAACAAAGATTTCATTTTTCTTCCTTCGAAAAATAATTAAACTTACCACGTCAAGTTTGTACATGTTGTGTTTTTAAAACCTACCTAGGCAAGTTACGATGTGCTAAATCCAAGTTGCCACAGCAGGAATACATATACTTTAACATGTGTTGTGACCGCTGCATGTGAAAGGGTAATTATTGTTGTCTCAGTTACTCTGGACTAGTGTATGAGCGATTGTAAATGTTGTACTTGCAAAATTTGTATGTTTTAACCGTGAACTGCTTAATGACTAAATTAATTATCTGAATGTCACTTCTGTTTATTTATTAAAACTTTGTAACGTTACCCTAGGTGCTAGAAACACAGTTGTGTACCGAGCTTAAGGTTTCTGTGATTTGAATGTTTGCCACAATCCAAACAAATTACACAGCCCAGCCAGAAANTTGTGTACCGAGCTTAAGGTTTCTGTGATTTGAATGTTTGCCACAATCCAAACAAATTACACAGCCCAGCCAGAAATTTTTTATAAATAATTTAATAATCCCTGTAAAAACTAAGTGCCTATGCAAAGAAATATAAGCAGAATAAGAGTTACGCTAGGTGTATTTGTGTGCATGTTCACCACTGTATTTTAAGTTTGTCGCTGCTACATACAAAAATAAGCAACACGAGTTGCATGCTTGAATTTACTGTATTTTTTGTGTTACTGGCTGTTCCTTTGTTTNACATACAAAAATAAGCAACACGAGTTGCATGCTTGAATTTACTGTATTTTTTGTGTTACTGGCTGTTCCTTTGTTTTAATATTTATTCCAATTGAGGCCATTTTTTCAACGAAATAACACAACACCTATCAATAACATGAGGTTAAATACTACAGTTCTATCCCTCAGAGTTGTAACAGGCTTAAATACAGTCGCTGCTAAATATTGTGTTTTATGTGTAATATGCTATATTGTGTATATAAAAAATATGCTAACATGTAAAATAATAGCCATAGGAACTAAAGTCAATTCAGACATTGTTAAAAAGTCATAAAACTGACCTAAATATTGTTAAAGACCTAAATTGTGAATATTCTTACATAATGGTTTTGAAATATGATGGATTTCTTTGAACAACTGAAAACAGTAAACAAAGTATTTGACAGTTAATGCACATAAGTCACATGTCAGTGTTTATGTTTACGTGTATCAGAAGGATATGTAATTGGTGACCAAAAGTAGAACTTTAGCAGGGCTTCAGAAAAGATGAAGTAACCGTGAATGACAAATACTATCTGCTTCGTTAGGACATTCCATGTGCTAAATTGTGGGTGAAAATTAAACTCTCATGTAAATGTATTATGGGTGTAGTCTTTTTTGCTAGTCAGCTTTTTGCTCTTCTTGGCATTTATCAGCAGTTTTATAAAGTCTTCAGAAAATGTTTATCACTTTTGTATGTCCTCAAAATAAATGTATATTATATTTTAGGTAAAAGTACTTGGGAATGAGGTAATCACTGCTGTATATTGACAAATTTGAGGTAACAATGTAACGTAAATATTAGGTTGAGTCATGATTTTAGCTGTTGGAAGTGTTAATTCACTTTTGTTGTGTGTTCTCCTTGTGCACCTATTTTGTGGGAAACTTCTCTCTTGCAATTGATATACATAAAANATTCACTTTTGTTGTGTGTTCTCCTTGTGCACCTATTTTGTGGGAAACTTCTCTCTTGCAATTGATATACATAAAAATTTTCCTGTTACGTTGTTGGTGCTTAATGGCTTCTGTTTCCAGTAGAAAAAAAAAGAAAACCTTACAAGTGNAAAAATTTTCCTGTTACGTTGTTGGTGCTTAATGGCTTCTGTTTCCAGTAGAAAAAAAAAGAAAACCTTACAAGTGGCTGTTTGTAAAGAAATCAATTTCAATAAAACTTCTAAATAAATTTCTAAATTAGAGGTATGTGAACCTGGGATTTCTAGTTTGATCCAAGCTTGAGCAAACGTACTGAAAAGTTCCTTAGCTTTGAGCTTAAGCTCGAGAAAAAAAAGTTTTATAATAAAGGTAATATTAGTGTTTTAAAGGTAATCTGTGTTCATATCTGCAGTTCTAAGGAATGATTGTAACAGAACACTCCTACCTTCGAAAATATTCTTTTGCTTGTGAAAAAATTGACCTGTCTGTTTTCTGGAAAATGTTTCCATGGTTTCTTCAGTTATGATAAAATAATTCTAGGATGTTTATTGCTATTTTTTCTAAAAGTTTCTGTGATTTTTAAAATGTAAGACAATATCGCAGACAACAAAGTATGCCTAGAATTAATTTTTTTTTCAACAAAATATTAAATTGTAGAGCTTGATTTTATGCACGAATTATTGATCCTTAGAAATTCAAAATTTTGAACACGCAAAAGTAACTTGTTGCTGCAACGAAGACGGTGAACNACGAATTATTGATCCTTAGAAATTCAAAATTTTGAACACGCAAAAGTAACTTGTTGCTGCAACGAAGACGGTGGACATTTGGTAAACAGTGCGACGGGTATTCCCAACCCCAACCACAAAACTTGATACAAACATTCATTACCTGTCGTGCCATATTTAGGCAAAGTAACAAGAAAGATCATTTTGTAACACTCATTCCACGCATATTGGTTGAAAATTCAAGTAAAGGTCGGTGTAAATTTTCAAATTAGCTTTATTTGAAGTAAAACTGTAAAAATTGTTTTATTCGCACCAAAATGCTAAAATTCGCGTTATTTTTCGTTTTATCGCAAATAATATTTTTTTATGTCTCTACCTATTCATTATGTATCTTTCCGTTTTCTGCACGTTTCTTATTGATGACTGTNTCTAAAAGTTTCTGTGATTTTTAAAATGTAAGACAATATCGCAGACAACAAAGTATGCCTAGAATTAATTTTTTTTTCAACAAAATATTAAATTGTAGAGCTTGATTTTATGCACGAATTATTGATCCTTAGAAATTCAAAATTTTGAACACGCAAAAGTAACTTGTTGCTGCAACGAAGACGGTGAACGTTTGGTAAACAGTGCGACGGGTATTCCTAACCTCAACCACAAAACATTCATTGCCTGTCGATGTTCATTTTTTTTGCCATATTTAGGCAAAGTAACAAGAAAGATCATTTTGTAACACTCATTCCACGCATATTGGTTGAAAATTCAAGTAAAGGTCGGTGTAAATTTTCAAATTAGCTTTATTGAAGTAAAACTGTGAAAATTGTTTTATTCGCACCAAAAATGCTAAAATTTGCGTTATTTTTCGTTTGATCGCAAATAATATTTTTTTTATGTCTCTACCTATTCATTATGTATCTTTCCGTTTTCTGCACGTTTCTTATTGATGACTGCGAAATGCTCAGATGTGCTGGAGCAATTTTCGTGTTTAGGTGCCATACTGTTGGAGTTTGTATGTTTGGCACACACATGCTCATTATATTTGTATTGTAATATTTGTACACTGAACGTTAACGTTTTGACAAGTATACAATTCTCCCTTGGTAACTTATATTGCCATATCAAAAACTTAAACATCAAGAGTTTAAAGCAACACGTTTCCAGACAACCTAAGAAGATGCCATTACATTTTGTCTCTCATTCAATACTATTGAATGTCATTCAGACTAGCGATCAATTTAACCAGTGTTTTTGTAATCAATCGCTGTAACCAACTACATTTTTACTACTTTACATGTGAAGTTTACACAATTATTTCGTGTTTTCGCAATTTCAAATAACTAAAGCAAATTTTGTGTTTTCGTGAAACAAGTGCCCCTATGAATGATATAATTTTTCTAACAAACTATCTCGTTGATGTTTGCATCTTTAACCAATTTGTGACCTTGTTATGTGGAATTTGTGTTCATACATGCAGTTCTGAGATATAATTGTAACAGTTAACACATCTACCTTTTAAAAATTTGTTTCGTGAATGAATGTCTTCTTTTCTATCGTACATTTAACAAACTGCCCCGTCAGGTGCTGCATCTTAGGTGGATTTACGGCCCAGTTGTAGGCTAATTTTGCTGTTCGAGTTAATTTGCAAGGAAATGTCTTAAGTTTCAACAATAAACAATGTGTTGCTTTCTTTCGTTTGCAGTCTCATCGGTTGTAGACTGGATGACCTAACATTGATATAAAAGCTCGATTTTCTCGATCCCAAAAAATATTTTGAGCCGAGCTCGAGTTGCAAGCAGTTATTCTGCTCAAGCTTGATTTTTTCCAATTACTCGCAGACTTCTATCTGAAATACATTTCAGCCCAGTGTGTTTACAGGGTTTTGATTTCACTTTGTAGGGAGGTGTCTCAACTCTTTCCTCAGTTTTCGAAGCACTTGTTAGTACACACTTAATAGCAAAAGTGGTTATGGTGGTATCTCTGCCTCTTCTGAGGGGTTTTCTGTTGTTTCTGTCTTCCTTACCAATATGTCATTTACCTAATTTTGGTAGGAACTTATCCATGTTGGAAAGGCCTTTCCTCCTCTGAAGCCAAATTTGCTGGTACGCCCAGGCTTTGATATGACACAAACAATTTAATGTATCAGTGTATGCTATGTACCCTTGGCCAGCGAAGCTGAAACCACCTGATGCACAGCCAGCCTGTCTACCAGTCGTTCTTGGATCCCCTTGGACTGCCCTGCATTTAACAAAAGCAGTTGTCATCTTGAAACACACGGTCAGAACATCAACATCCTGCTACACCAAGGCATCAAGTAGAGTCTTAATGATCCACAGCTGAACCACCCTGTAACAATGTCCTGCAGTCTGGTGGTTGCTGGAATAGGCGGCTGTACTGGTGAAGCTAGTTTCTTTGGGAGTTACATCATTTAAATGGTCCCACCCACTTTAGCAGTGGGCCTGCATCAGCAGCGTTACTGTGTTAAAATAACTTGCTACTGCTATGTTTTCCTATTACAGACACTGTTTTATTTACAGTGTCCTTAGCCAGCATCTCATTGCTGCTGTCACTCTTTCAGTTCCTCCATTTCCACTTGCAATCAAAGGCCTGCCCTGTTAAGTCTGGGCGACTTAATATTTTTCACTCTCTGACTTCCTGGTCCATTTTGTGTGAGCCAGGTTTATGGTGGATGCGGACCTGGTGGGATGCAGCTGGGTGGAGTTGCCTGCAGGCAGCTGGTACCTGAGGAAAACTTCAGAGCACGTGTCTCGTTGTCAGCTCGAGGCAGACGTGTCGTGGGAGTTGATGGTGTCCCACCGCCCGGACGGTGAGTGGAGCAAGGTCGCTCCATTCCGCATACTCAGCTTCGACATTGAGTGTGCTGGCCGCAAAGGTACTCCTTTCCATTCCAGAATATGTAGCTTTTGTAATTTGTTATAATTAAGGCTGCTCGGAGGCAAATAAATTTATTATTATTAGCTATTTTTGTGCAAAATACCTTTACACTTTGAACTTTATTCACACTACACGTGATGACATTTTCCTTAAATAAAATATTTTCAGATTCCATAGTTGTTGCATTATCGCATGTCAGAATTACAATTGCACCTTTTCTGACCCCAAAAAAATAAATTATGTTTTTTTTGACAAAACTAAACAGTAGAAATCAATATCCATTTTTACTGTTTTTTATTGCATGATGCATAATCGTTGCCATCTTACGATAGTGGCGTTATATTTTTAACTATTGAAACGAGTAAAAATTCTTTTAACAACCAACTGTTTAAAAATGTTAGGCGTCATATAATTTGAAGAGTACATTTTGGCATTACCATCAAGTCCTAACATGGAGTTGTTGACTATCTTTGTCTGCAACTCGTCATGGCCTGGTCCACTTAGACTCGTTCCCTCTATATTTTGTGAAAGAAATGAATGATGATCATTGTCCCCACAAATTTTTTTGACAGAGAGGGGTCTGGCACAGGGTGCATTCCTACATGTTCCGGCATGGCAGTGCCAAAAAAAGTGAAGAAGAATAAAAACATTAAAGTTGTTTAATTAAATATCATTATACACTTGGATTGCTATATTTCACATACCTACTCATCTCAAGAAATTAGTTTTATTCTCTCCAGGTAAGTTAAAAATTTTTACAAAATATTGTTTTAGATTTTAGTTGCAATATTTCAATATTCATTTCAAGAGTTCAGTACATTGCATAACAGAACCGTTTTTTTCTTTTGTGCGTGTCGTTAGCAACATGCTTTGTGCACGTGTCTTTGTGTGTCCAATAAATCCTCATGTTGCAAAATTTGCACATCATAATTTTATCACTCAAATAAAAATATAAAATCCCACCGATTTCATTTCTCTTTTATGGTCAAATATTAACGTTCTCTGCATTCTATCAATCTTTAGCATACACTCACAAATACGATTGCATCGCAAAACTATTCTCTGCAAAGGTTATACAAATATATGGATCGAAACCATAGATATGTACGCAAGAAACAGTGACTACAGATAAAAGTGGCAGATAGTTAGGCCGTGTTTGAATTGGCACTTTTGTGTACTAAAAAGTCGCATAATTAAAATTAGTAGACAATAATGATGGCGTAATTGGTATTTTAGTTTTTAGTAAGGAACAATACTTAATAAAATATTAAATTACCAAATCGTAGCCATTACTGAACAAGTGACTATCAATGGCATTCAAATTGAATGCTACTAAATACTAAAATACTAAATGGTCAATTCAAACAATTACTTATACAGTTGCCTACGCTTCCGCTTCTACACTATGGAGAAAGGACCAACCATGCATGGGATATTGTGGCCAGCCATTTTTGTTGAGATTGTATCCTGCACATATCGACTGTCAACATATTCAATGTATCAATTTGTTNCCCTTTTTTTTTTCTATTGCAATACGCAATAGCGTAAAGAGAATTCCCGGCTAGACGTACTTTCGTGCTGAAATGAATGAATTTCACTAATGTGTCTAAATAAAGGCAATACCATGGCATTTGTCTAAATTATTTGGCCCGTTTTCTTTTTGTTTATGATCGTGATAGTGTAAACAAATAGAATTTGCGACGTAAAGCCGTATTTTTGCATGAAAATTCGTGAATTTCACATTTGTGTCGGAACAAAGGTAAAATTGCGGAATTCGTCTAAATTATTCACGTTTCATCTTATTTCGTGAATTTCTCTCCCCATATTTTGGGGTCCCTACTTATTTCATAAGAAAGTGAAAGTTTAATGAATTTCATAACATTTTAGCAAATTTTGATTATGACATTCGTTGCAAAACCAAATCAGAAAATGTAGCACACGGAGTACTTAACCACAGGGGTTTTTACCTACACATAAATGTACATTTTATGTAGTTATTAAATGATGACTAACAAACTGATTTACAGATAAAAATTTTCTTTGCTTGTGCACTTAATTAACAATAATTAAACACCTGAATACTCATCGAAATAAAGGATTTTCGTTTCTTTACAGCTTATGGAAACCAAATTTCTACCAATACAAAAATAAAAGTTGTCATTTTTCATTTTTGGTTTGGTATGCTGAACATTTACACAACCCTACAAAACAAGAAACATAATATATCAGCTTCTGTTTTATTGTAGAATTAAGTCCGTTTCTTATTGACTTGGTATCATTTAGCTATCTGCTGGATAATAGATAATTTCAGGATAATCAGAAGAGGGAAAGACTGGGAAACTGAGAGAGACCGAGGAAGAGGAGGCATTTTACCAACTTGACCTCTTGAGCACATGTTTTTATATCCTTGCACGAACATTTCACTGCAATAATGTTTGTCCATCACTGATATGAAATAATTTATTTTCACAATCATTGAGTAAAATCAACACTTTGCACAATTTCCTGAAACCAACAATCTTCAAAACCTAAATACTTGTGTGTAACTTCACGGCGGACGGCACAGCAGTCAGAAAATGGCGGAATGCGCTGTTGTGGTAAAACATGTGCCGATAATATTACATTTCACTAAATAAAACTATTAACATGGTACCCGCAATCAATTATGCTTAATGAAAGCACATACAAAAATAATTAACTACCGATAAAAAATTTTGGCAACACCAACAAGGTACTCGAATAAACATGATAAAAATGATCACAGTTCACCGAACTGGAGTACTATTTTCTTCCATAGTCATCAATATTGCCAACATAACAACATACATCCCACAGCAATTCGTTAGCTGATACAATACTTTGCAAATATACTGTGTAGGTTGGTCACTTTGTCTGTCAAATTTTACCCCACATATGAAAATAAAATTGACAAAGCAATTTTCAACATCGGACGTCATCGTATTCTTTATGGAAGAAGTGTTTTGTACCACGAAACTATTCGATACTTCACAAAAATGCTGCAAATTCTATAAATACTGGAAATATTCTAAGAAAATTTATCAGTGTGAGTTTTCAATTTTTTTTGCACAGTTTGCAAACTGATTCTCTATCACTTGTGTCCAATTTGTCGAAATATTTCCAAATCTCAGATCATCCCGCTGATTGAACTTCAGCCATTCTGCAGTTCACTATGAACGTTGCGTGCATGTTTCTTTACTGTGCATAACAAATACGTGATGTTCTTTTGCACCCGAAACTACTGTATCAAAATATCAACATTCACACTTTGAGAAAAATTGAATACAGTGAAACGTTGTTGTTGAGTTCCCGCTCATGTCGATTTCCCGTATCATTCGATTTTTTTGGATGGTCCCAACAAATATCCTATATAAACAATGTTAAAAAACCAGCATGCTTACGACCCATAAATCATTCATTTACCTACATCCATCTGCCAGATATTCTGTCCGAAAACCAAAATATATTCGGAACAATTGTTTATCTGTGAAATAACTATCTTAAAACTGGTGCTACCAAAATTCAGTAGTCCCAAAAGAATGTAAACAGACATGCCGTAACCTCAAATGCTAGTGTACACAACTAGTTGTCGTGAAACGTGTTGCAATTGTTAACAACTACGTAATTTATTTTTGATAATTGCAGGCACTTCTTTGTTTCAAGTCAGCCCACAAAGATTTGCGCTAATAAAACACATATGTATAATGATTGTGGTACGGACTAGAACCAAACATTAAAATGGACGGAGCGGATTTGAACTTAACTCTGGTTCCACAAAGGAAACAGTAATAATTTTTAGGTCAGTACGGTAAATAACCATGTAAATTACAAGCATTAAAGGGGCACAGTATGTTTTCACGGACTAAATCTGTTAAGATAAAATTACGCTAGTAACTTTTTTTAAGAGTAATGCAGTGATATCAACTTTCACACAAGATGGCGAGTGTTGTCAACTTAGCAGACTTTCAGTTTAATTTAGCAAAATTTAAAAACATTTAGCAAGCAACAGAATTTTTAGCGGAGTGAAATATAATTTCAAAAAATTGGATTTTTACATGTCAAACTCAAAAAACTGTGTTAAATTTGCCTCCAAAGAAGAGTAAAGAATATAAAATGCAGCATTATTATGATGGAACTACGTATAATACTTTATTACTGTACTTAAAATTAAAATTTAATTTTTAACACGTTTTTTTTTAAATAATTTTTTTTAACACGTTTTGTTAGATTTTTGCCACTTTTTCTACATTTAGCAGAAATTTAGCTAATTTTATGTAAACATTCTATGGATTTTCGAAATTGGAGTTGAGGTTAGGTTTTAATTTTTGGGGAGGAGAGTGGTCCATATGTTGAGTTTTCCCGCATGCTGAGTTTTTTTTCAGTAGGTCCCATGAAAAACGAATAATAGAGGTTTCACTGTATTCAAAATCTCGAGTTATTTATATTTTACTTCAATTCAAATATGAATATTCATTATTCAAAACAGTATTCGGAAATTTGAATATTTGCACAGGCCTAGTTCCAAGGCATGTTACAAATATCAGTATGTGGTTTACCAGTGTTAATAGGCGACAAATTTAGCAGAAAAGCACATCAGATTTAACAGAAAAGAACGTTGGACAACTGATTTAGTAGAAAAATACATTGGGCAACAGATACAGCAGAAAAGTACATTGGGCAACAGATTTACCATATTTATCAGAATACTAGCAGACCTTGATTCCAAGAAGACGACCCCTTACTTAATTGTCATAAAACCAAGGCAAAAAATTTCTTAGCACAATATTTTCATTCTTTGTCTATCCTACAGTTTCAAGAAAATATCTTCCAATCAAATATATTATCACATAAAAAAGAAAATTACTTTAAGTTGTTGGTATACATACAAACAAAATCTAATTGAACTAGGATCACTTAACATTTCTTGATTTTAACAACTCCAGTGCACACAGATTTTAAGTCTCATCACCTAAATTTATATGTAGACCTACTTAACAGAGTTGTTTGTTTCTTCCACACACTTAATGACATTAAGTTTGAAATACTATAATAGTAAGTTATGCATTGGAACACAAGAAGTTGCAGCAAGGAGCATGTGAATCACATCTAGTAAACATTCAGCTGAAAAACAAAGAAGTATTACACATGACTAGAGAAAGATGAAATGACTGTACTGGAAGATAACCCAGTGCAAGGCATGCCACACATATAAATATACCGTATTTATTTTCTTTCACAAAAAATATTTTCATGCAATGCTTCACTTATAAAGTTCCATTTTTCATGCAATGGACTAAGGAAAATGTTACAGTGAAAAAAATGAGCGATACAATACAAACTTTATGTTGGAAGATTTGATAGATAAGCACTCTAGAGAGAAGGATAATGATGGACACTCATCACATGCAAACTTATCGCTTCGTCATCTTGGTATTCACTGCTTCTCTTGAGAATGCTGCCGGACTATTTGCAAGATACTGGATACATGCACGCTGCGCACTATATAGTTACATGCCTACACACACAATATAATACATGAGAATTTACAACATACCACCCGCCGAGACCGACTGAGGTCTTTAAGAGTACACACACAGTCATACTATGTACAAAATATCACATTTTGAGAACTGGCAGGTATTATTGGGTTGGCAGGGGGTACAGATTGTGTACCGGTCGGCACAACTGTCCCTTTTGGGTGCACATTTCCACCACTCTGACAATATTTTCTGCTCCAGGATGTAATTGATAACTGGCCAAGCACCAGCCCAATGGGGGTATATGTTCTCCACCTACTAGGACCAAATCTCCAACAGTGAGTACTGTCCAGATGTTGCAGCTGTTGAAGATGTGATACCATCATCTCCAAAACTGATTGACAAGTGCACACACCATTTTCCATCTCTGGGACAGGCGGAATGCACGATCACTGTGCTCATCACACGATTCAGGGACAGCTGCAAGGGGCCTGTCTACCAATAAGAAAATACCCCGGTGTGAGGGCAGCAAAGTCAAATTGGTCGGATGATGATGGTCTTAATGGTCTGGAACTGAGAACAGCTTCAACCTTAGTACACAATGTCATTAACTTTTCCAAAGTGAGCATTTGATTGCCAATGACTCACCTGAGGTGGTATTTGGCTGACTTCACAGCTGCTTCCCATAATCCACCTTGATGGGGACTTGCTGGAAGAAGAAAATGAAAGTTATTGGAGTGAATCAGAGAGTAGCTTTCAACAATGGGAGACTTGAGAAGTTGGATAAAGGACTGTTGAAGCTGCCTTGCCACACCCATAAAATTGGTCCCACAATCCAAATAGACTCTCGTGCACAATCCTTGTCTTGACACAAACCGTGTTAAAGCTGCAACAAAACTAACAGTAGTTAGATCAGTCACAACCTCAATGTGCATTGCCTTGTTGCAAAACAAATGAAGATGGACAGGTAAGCCTTCTGAGTAGTGGCACGATGTAACTTGTTTAGTCTGATAGAAATGGGTTCAGCATAATTCATTCCTGTCTGCTGAAAAGTTCCAGAGGACGTGACTGCTGGCAAATCACCCATAAGTGGAGGAGTGTTCACAGGTTAACACCGGAAGCACCGCACACACTTGAAGACTCTAGATTGAATTACGGATTGGGCTGAAAAATCCATGATTTCTGGGATACGAGAGACGTGGTGCTGCATGTATATATCTCGGGTGGTAATGATCTACCAATGCTTCAACCACTGCATGGTCTTTAGGCAGTATGATTGGGTGCTTAATTGCAATCTCCATGTTGGCATTGGACAAGCGACCGCCTGCTCTGAGCACACCATGCGAATCCAGAAAGGATGCCAAGCGCTGTATTCGTGTTGAACAAGGTTTTTCTCCATTGAGGCATTTCAAGTCTTCATGTAGGCGAGCATGTTGGATGCATTTGCATACAAGGGCAGCTTCCTCCAGTTCCAAACTTGTGCATAGGCTCTCTCAGAGGCTTCGGTAAAACCATGTAATTCCCCACTGACCACATGAAGAGTTGGACATCAGTATGTTGGAGTTTTCTGAAGAAAGTGTTATACCGTCCACCGAAGCAAGCGAATCAAGGTCTCTTGATTCAAATGGAAATCGTAGGTCATTCCTATTATTTCATGAAAATAAATAAAGATGGAGCTCAGTATAGTGTGTGCAATTTAACAGATACAGCAATAATTTTAAGGGTACATCACATAAGAGAATGCTACAACTGTTTCATGTCAAATTGTGTAATGTAGCCTACAGGCAATTTTATTAATTCTAGTAAAAACTCGCTTGTGTTCAACTCGAAAGATAGAAACCTTTTTGAATGCTTGGCTTGTGCTCGACTCAAACATAATTTCAGTTCTCTTACATCCCTAAAATAAATTATGTTTTAGTGTTGGAAATTTCAATTTTGGCTTTGTATGTAGTTGGTAGCATTGCGGCGTCGCAAGATATGAATGTGGCCTTGCTTCCTCCCCTTACATGCCTGGTAAAAAGGGAAGTGGTTGCATAGCAACTAGAGCACTGTCCTTGCATTCTCGCTCTAGGTCGACAGATGTTGGCTACCCTCAGGTATGCTTGCTTGTAGTTAGTCCCAGCCAGGCATAATGTCCTTCCTCCCTCCCTGTACACGCCTGGCGAGAGAGGAAATGGTTACCTACCAACTACCATGGCACACTTCCCACTTTAATTTCTTCTTGAGGTAGGGTAACTACAACCACTTGACAGTACTTCAAGCTTCAGTTCTTCCCCTCCCATCTGTTCCACGTATTGTGACGCTACTGGAGTTACAAACGACTCGTAGACTGTTTTCCACTTTTCAGTATTTAAAAATTATTGTTCGATTTTTACGCTGCGGCAATAATTCTGCGATAAATCACAGTATGGGAATATTATGCAAATTTTGTAATTTTGTGCTTCATGAAAAAAAGGGGCATTGTAAATAGTAAATACCATTAGCACAATGTTAAAATTCATTACTTTTGGATATTCTCATGCTATACTCGACACTATCAAGTATTGATGGTATAGAGTTATCGCAGCATCGAGGATCCCATCCATAGACCATATTAGGTTTCCATTGAATAAAAGCTGAAAACTAAGACAGTGTTCAAATCAGCCAAGTTAGTTTACCAAAAAGTTTTGTGATACATTTTAGTCTGTTAAAGGGCGATATTATCCAAGTTGAAACGTACTAAAATTGTAAACAAGATCACGACCTTGAATTAGGTCAAATTCCTTGCACGTGAGAAAGCAGAAGGGACTTGTAAACAGCCGGCCGTTCGGCCAAGGTTCCGCATCACCCTTCTGGCTTTTAACTACCATGTTGCCAAGTTGCGTTAGCTGTCCCGCTCGTTAGCTACCTATGCTCATGCCTTTGCTAGTTAGACTTTTAGAAACGATGTTGCAGCAGAATATTTTACATCTCTCAAGATAAATTTGGGGCACAGTTGTATAACAAATATAATATTTTGGTTGGGTGGGGACTACTTGCAGCATAGGTATCCATCCACGCACTAGCACACAATGACCACATAGGTGCACATAGCAGTTTATGCATACAAATACAAAACAGTGGTAATCCGTAAATTTCTCAGCCACATCATTTATGTAAAAGTAACTGGACACATCTTATGGCATCTGCATCTCAATGCATCAGAAATAGCCTAGCCAAGATTCTGCCCAGGGGTACAATTGTGTATTGAGATCATTTGTGGTGCTCTTATACATGCATGTACACACATGCGCNGATTCTGCCCAGGGGTACAATTGTGTATTGAGATCATTTGTGGTGCTCTTATACATGCATGTACACACAGACACATGCACGGTATGTGCAGGAGGGGAGATATGTAATTCTGCAGAACATAGCCGTAACCTCAACTTCGGGTCATTCTGTGCTGCTCTAGATACAAAGTTATTGACCCTTAAATTAAAATAAATTTATTATATGTTCCAAAATATATAAAATTATACTAATTCAAGTATTCACAGTCTAGTTAGTACTTTTTAACAGGCACACACACACGCAAAGGAGGATGGCATATTTTTCACGTGGTTGCTCGATCGCGACGTTTTGCTGGCTAGGCCAGCTTCATCGGGCAGCGAGTTGTAGGACACTCAATAAAGCTGGTCCAGCCAGCAAAATGTCGAGCAATTGTGCAACCACGTGAAAAATGTGTCATCCTTTGTGTGTGTGCATGTTGACAAGTACTAGACTATGAGTACTCAAATTCCAGTTCTTTTATATATTTTTGTTAGCTTAGCAGCCTGCTTGTAACTTTAACTCACTTGTTTATTATAGGTTCAGTTTCAGGTTAAAATATGCCTGTGAATGGATTATTACTAGCGTGTGTATTAAATGTATTGTGACTGGAATTGGTACAGACTACAGATGGGTATCATGTTTGTGACATTTTGTTACATAGGTGTCACGCAATACAATATGTATCTGTGATACTGGTAACTGCAGTGTAGCTGATATGGTACATGTATGTGCATGAATTTACAGGTGTGTTTCCGGAGCCAGAGCACGATCCTGTGATCCAGATTGCCAGCATGATGTTATGCCAGGGAAGTCATGAGCCCAGCATTCGTACAGTCTTCACTTTGAATACATGTGCACCAATAGTTGGCAGCCAAGTGATCAGTTTCAAAAAAGAGAGTGAATTGCTAGAGGTATTATTGAGTTTTATTTTGTACAGTGTAAACTGTTTATTAGAGGTATGCAGATATTTGAAAATGTTGATGTTTCTGTGTACATTGGAATATCTGTAGGTGCATTGGAACCGTGCAATAACGTGTACAAACTATGTATATTGACACATTTGCTATGGCTTTAATTTTTTAATGCATCATCGTATTTATATAAAGGTTAATACTAGGGATGGGTAGATTTGATTCCTCGATACCGCCAATTCTTTTTATACTTACCGTCAATACAGTCAATTCAATTTTATACTTCTGTTAACATAAAAGTATCTTATTTTTGATTAAATTAAAATTTTAGTTATAGTTAATTTATAAATTATGATATTTCAAAAGTAATTAATATGAATAACACAGGGAGAAAATAGGTGTGTTGGTAATACCTAGTAAGAAAAAGTTCTCATGTAAAATATTATTAAACTGAGTGCTAATGAATGCGGTGCGTTGTCCTTCTGGTGTAATTATTTAGACTTGGTTAAGCTCTGTTTGCATGAGGTGGAGGAATTGTCTGAAAGTAGAACTTTAGTAGGGCTTCAGAAAAGTAGGAAGTAACCGTGAATGCACTATACTGAGTCCCATATAAAGTCTATTCTCTAGTAAATGGCTGCATAAAAAATGCACTATACATTAAACTAGACCGCAAAACGTTGTTGGGCTATTTCATATAGCAAAAATAAACCTGGTATCTGTCAAATGCATAATAAAGCATTTTTTACCACCATTTACCAAAATGAATTACATTGGTAACTGTGAAATTCTCATAACAAATGGCAAGGTGTGTTAATATATTAATTACGAACGCTTGTAGCTGACATCGTGTTTCATTGTAATTATTTCACATTAGAATTGCTGTAATGCTATTAACAACAAATGGAAACAATTTTTTTTTTGTGTGCATCAAAGATGAGTGGGCATGCAGCACTTTAAACAAAATGGCTGGCCATATCTCCACAATACTAGTGCCGGCAGACTTATTTCTGTGCCACAGCAGTGTCGGCTACACCATTGGTGTCTATATGCAGTCATCCATTTGTATGACTGATGACGATTTCACGGTCTGGTAAGGTTTTGTGTGTCTGTCAGAGACATGGGTGATATGAATGGCCTGACTATTAGCTGCTCGCTTGATTCCTTCGTACTACGGGTTTGCACACAGCCACTGGTTTACCTTTATTAGGTGTGGCCCGGAGTAGCTCCATACTCGTCCACTGTTGCTGCTGGAGTCAGCCAAAACTTGTGCCGGGTCCTTGGGCGGAGGTGGTGCTGCGGCTGGCGGTGCTGATAAGAGCCCATGGAGGGTTGCTGGTCTTGCTGTGCTGGAACCACTGGTTCGCTATACCCAGTGGGACGTTGAGCCCTTGGCGGAAGTCGACGACGACTATGAGAGTTGTTGGCGGTCTTGTAGGGTGGCTGTAATAAGGAGTTTGGAGGAACTGGGAGGTGAGGCCTCGCCAGTTGTTGGGCGACTTGAGCTCGTTCCCAGGGAGTTGGACTGCAGAGGGCAGTTTGGGCTGAGTTACAGCTCCCGTTGGATTTGGAGGCAGTAGCTGTCTTCCTAACATCCCACTTCTCACCACTCCTATGGGTGTATGGCATAAAGGTAGGAACTAAGGTCTGCCACGCTAAAGAAGAGCAGGTGATGAAGATCCCTAGCGAGGTGTAAAGCCAGCTGTGGCCGAGCCAACCTGAGTCGTACCCAGTTATTCCAACCGGCGACAGATCAGCGCGGTGGATGGAGTGAATGTGCTGGGCTGGTTGACTTGATGCCTTGTGGATTGAGTTCCTAGTGGTTGTTGCTGTACTACACACCAGGTGCACAGTATGGGTTGCCGTCTAATGGGTGTGTTCGAGATGTCCGTGCGCCCGGTTAAGGGAGCCCACAATCCTACTCTAGGTTTGGCAATTGTGTTGTAATGACGCTGTCTCCAGGAACTGAAACGGAAGTAGACTGCGAATAACAGGTGAAGGAGACCTTGGTCTAAACTAGACAAAAATATAGTACTAACTGACCCTAACTAACTCGATGCTGTTGTCCAGAGGGGACTTGGGTGGCACTACCAGAAGGTAGTGTTGAGAGGGGGTTGAATACTTATTCGGGATATGGCTGGTAAAAGTCTTGAATAGCTTCTGGTAGGTTGCGAAGATGTTGGAGTTGGCAGAGAGCTCTGGCATATGACATGGTGGAGTGAGCTGCTGAGAATGAACTACCGTTCTACGACGGTGCACAGACACATATTCCACCTGCCTGCAAGGTCTCTGAGGTGCAGGGGTGAGCTCCTTCTCCTGGGCAGAGCTGCTCTTTCGGATGCCGTATCTCAGTCCGCGGCGAAAGTAGGCGTCTCTGTAACGCTGGGTTGCTTCTGCGATGCGAGCTCAGGCGCTTAACTGGGCCGCTTGACTGTCTTCTATCACACGTGGGAGGTCAGCATGACGTCTGACACAAGACAAAACGAACTTGTCTCAGATGTGCCTGTGGGTGCCCTCACATCTAGGGGCGTATTGGTAGGCTCTTGTAGCAAGTCGTTTCAGGGTTCAAACCCCGCCCGGGTTGATGTGGTAACACGTGAAGATGATGCGAAGTCTTGTTTAAATAAATGTCGGAGTGTGTCACACGTCAGCAGTAAATGCTGATCTGGCATTTGTAAACACGTCCTCTGTATTGGCAGGTTCCAATAAATTTTTTAGTTTGTAATTTTAACCAATGGAAACAGGTGGCAAGCCTGTCATGTTTATTTTTGTTCCTAACCTAACCTCGTATAAAACAACCTAAGCAGATCATACTTCACAGCTGACATTTTCTACAGAGAAGTTAATTTTTGCGAATAAATATAATTGTAAACATGTGCACACACATGTCTTTTTAATATTTTTTATATTTACATTCTATAAATAACAGTTTTCCGTCAACAACACCGACTGTTCTGTTCTGATTAGTCGTCGCCTCACAAGTTTCACTCTATTTCGTAAGTCCTGCCTTTATATTGACGCATCAGAAATTTTAACTGAGCATGTGTACCTACTTAACATAAAAGAATGGGCATTACTACAGATTCTACAATAGTAGCTATCCGGTTTTGTTTCGGTTATTGGACCAATTTATGAAGTGTATCGGAAGTTGTATCGGTATCGGTTTTTTTTTCTGTATTGCCCATCACTAGTTTCCAGTGCCAGCGAGAACGAAGAGCATGAAGTAATATGGAAATGGAGCAATGCAATGGTGAGGGAAATGAGACTACCGTGAATTAACCCACTGGCCAACAGCAATATCTGCAAAATTTTGGAGTGACTCAAAGAGATTCGAACCTATTCACCATGTTGAGAGTTGAATAATCTTACCACTACACCACTGTGGTCATTGCACAAAATTAAATGTTTCTGTGAGGTTCACATTCCTTATTTTATTACATAATTATTCAAAATCACCACAATGAAGTGGTCTCTGTGAGTGCACGATACCACTTATATTATATTATATAATTATATAATATAATACAATTCCGTACGTGTGTATTATCCACATGTACGGAAATTTTCATCAGTACCTTGAAAAACTATGGATAGAGGTTTCACTGTGTCAAGTCACAGAAATAGCAAGTCTGTGATCATGTGATGAGAAAAATTGCAATGTATATATTGTTTTGAATTATTCCTGAGATTCCTTGTACATTGTCATTTTGAGATGCACTGAATACAGTATAAGGTTTTGGATTCAAACTGGCAGACTCCTGTTTGGTCTAATGATGTCTTTTATGAATGTATTTTTATTTACATGTAAGTATTTTGTTAGTTTCATTGTTACATGCACGTAAATGAATGTAAAGGCTTGATAATTGAAAATTTGCTAATTTATTTTTTCAGAAGTGGGCAGATTTTGTTCGAGAAATTGATCCAGATATCATTACTGGATACAATATCAATAACTTTGATATACCATATCTTATTAATCGAGCAAAGCATTTGAAGGTGAAGAACTTTGCATATCTTGGCAGAATCAAGAATATACTGTAAGGTTCCTTACCTTCTTACTGTAGCGTGGTGTTGCACGTATCATAGCTTATAGTTAAAATATTCCATAATTGAAACATTTTTTTGTGTTTGTAGATCTGTGATAAAAGATCAAGTTTTACAAAGCAAGCAAATGGGACGACGTGAAAATAAGCATGTAAATTTTGAAGGTCGGGTGCCGTTTGATCTCTACCTCGTAAGTTATATTCTGGTCATCTTTTTTTAAGTTGTTGTTGTTGCATGTTCAGTTAATGTTAATTTTAATTAGTGTGGTTATAAATTTTCTTTGGAAAGTGACTTTTTCAGTTGTTGGCTAATAAGTAGAGATGGGTCGATTCAATTATTTGATTTCTCGATACCTCCGATTCTTCCATTAAAATGAGTACCGAGTACAGAATACCAGTAAAGTTGATTCTCTGAGCAACTGATTTGACATAAAACAATGCACAGTGCATTACTGTACACATTACTATACCGCAAAAGCTTTCGTGAATATTCCGTTCAGCGAAATACTCTCTATAACAAAATATAAATAAACTTGGTCTTGGCCAAACGCGTAATAAAGTATTATTTTTATTTTTTACCACAGTTTACCAAAATGAATTACATTATTAACTGTGAAATACTGGTAACGAATGGTAATGCATCAAGATAACTCTGCTACATGCGTTGGCTTGTAGCCGATACATTGCATTTAATTGTATTTATTTCACGTTAGAATTACATTGTTTCTTCTTCTATTAACGTAAAATCGAAATGATTTTTTTTTTTTTTTTTTTGTGCGTCGAAGATGTGTGAGGGCATGCAGCATTTTAAACAAAATGGCTGCCATTTTTCTACAATACTGGCGCCAGCAGACATGTTTCGGTGCCATGACAGTGTCAGCTACATCATTGGTGTGCTCATGCAGTTGTCCACATCTATGACTTGTTTACATTTTTTTCCCTGTTATTGGCAGCTTTTTTCTGTGATTTGTTCCATTCGCGTATTTATCATAGTTTTAAGGTTTTTTTTACGTAGTTGGTTTTCTATGCATGCAAAATAAGCATCTATCTGAAAGAGTTGTTGCAAGTTAAAAATAAATAAAATTTTAGTAATTTTTACAAGTAAAACAGCAACCTTTTAACATGTCCAAACCAAGGTAATAAGCATTTGTTTAAAATCTGGTGCAGGTTAAAAACGTACGTGCTTTAAATAAAAAATTTTGCTTGGAGCTGGCAAGATGAAATAAAAAGTTTAAAAAACTTGAAAATGTTCAACCTACCAAGATACGCGCACCAAAAATAACGTAGAAGCTGGTCAGCAACAGATGATTTTTTTTCATAGATAAATTCGAATTTGTATACTAAAATTAAAAAATTAACCTGTAAATTTTGTGCTATTTGGATTTCACTTGAGGAAAAACACATTAAAAAAACTCCCTTCAGTCTCATCACAAAGATGTTTTACTTTGTATTTTTTATTTGAAACACACTTGAAAAGCACCGTTGACAGATGTTTTAAAAATCAACTTCATTCGTAAGCCAAAAAGTTGTTTTCATCCAAACATTTTTCCAGTAAAATCACTTCCGATTAGTTTAGTCACAGAAATATTTATGACACATGCCAATAATATCACTGTACATGGAATTTATAAAAGAATAATGTGTAAAAGAATTTTTTTTCACATTTCTATTACTTTGCAAATGCTTATTAAAATAATCAAAATACTTAAAATTGGGAATTGAGAATTGAAAATGAGGACTTGAGGAATTGAACTTGGAATCGGATTCGGGAAAAATGCATAGTCGACCCATTTCTAGTAATAAGTTTATGTGTATAGGTTATCATGATGACATTTGCTTAGTTTTGCACACTATAATTTTCAATAACATTCAATTTTTTTTTTTTTAAAGAATTAATTTATTTTACAGTTTGGTGGCAATAAAACAAAATTACGTAAATGGCAGTACCTAAATTTAACAGTTGACAGTGTATTCATGCTGTAGGCATTTCAAAGAAATTGATTTAGATAGTTTTTATATTTGATTGGTTTCTTAACCTTCTGTCCCATTTACATTTTGAGGTGTTATTTCCTGTGTTGACGTAAGTGCTGTGTATCCATGAGTAATGCTTTCAAGATAATGGTCCTCCTTTGCCGCCTCTATGACTATTCATTATTGCTACTTTCCCGTGAGCATTTGCAGAACCTTTTCTTGGCCATGCTCCATTTTAACTTAGCATGGCCCTGACCAGTAGTCTTCCATAATGTACTGTATTTCATTGCATTATATTCACACCATAATGTTTAAGTGGTGAGTAGAGTAAATATTATTTGTCCCCCTAAAACTTGCAGTTTTCATTCCAACACTCCAGCCAAGCCAGTCTCCCTTCCACAAACAAATAAATGTTTGCCACAAATACTTATTGACAAGCCATGTTGATAAAAAAAACTCAAATCTAATATCCGATGATTTTCACAAACATTTGCTTCAGTAACGGAAAAATGCCTGGCTGCAGCACAATTTTTATGCATTTTTGTTGCGACACAAATGAATTTTGTTTTTCAATGTGGTCACTCATAATTAACTGACACGTGCTCATTTACCAATACGTTCGATTAAAAACCGGAAAACTGCTTCGACCAGGAGTAAACAAGTATGGAAAAATAAATTAGAAGTCATAGATACAGCTACTATCTCGTACTTACAACCGGAGACATATTCACTCTGGGATGTAGAACGTCAGCGCTAAAGTTGGTCATCAAACAACTTTGATCACTCGCGTTCACAGACATGATGCCATTTTGGTGATCATGTAACTGCTCTAGATCACAAGATGTTTAGTTTACCACCATGTTACAATTGTATCTTTGGTAAATGTAATGCACTGATCCATTTATGCATATTTAATACTTGTACCTATATTTTAGCAACGGTTTTGTCAGGTGGTTTCGCGATAATTAGAAATAGCTGCGTGCCTGGATTACAGACCAGTAACAGAATCTATTGGTAGAAAAACGTAATGGAACTTTATGTTAACCTCACTTTTTGTTAAGATTGTGTTTTATTTCTTTTGATAATATTAATCAAACTTGTGTTTTTTGGAAGATTATAATATTTCTGTGAAAACCATGAACAAAGTGCTATTACTATTACCTCTGCATAAATATTAACCTAAATTTTTTGTGATGCGAAAATAAGACGACCCCTAAATTTTTTTAAGTGAAATTTGGAACAAAATATAGTCTTATATTTGGGTGAATACGGTAATTGGTTCTCATGTTATGAAATATTTCTACAGGGATTAATTTTTTGTTGGTACTTTTTGTTATCAAGGTATTTTTTTGAGGTGTCTTAAGCATTTATAAAAAAAAGTGCATTAGATATTTTAAATTATATTAATTCACTTATGTTTATATGCACTGCAGTGCTGAACACATTGTTTCTTAAGTGTGACGACAAAGTCTGTAGATTTATGGTGTGGTGCAAACATTAGATCTTGTACAAGGTGTTTTGTCTGGTGGCAGGTACTGGTTCGTGATTATAAACTGCGTTCATACACCCTGAATGCAGTTAGTTACCATTTTCTGCAAGAACAGAAAGAGGATGTCCACCACTCCATCATAACTGACCTCCAGAATGGCAATTTACAAACCAGGAGGAGGTAAGTACTTGCACAAATGTGCTAAAAGCTGAGAAAAATAAGATACCGTATTTTATCGCATATAGGTCGCACATTTTATTTAAGAAATTTGTTCGAAAACTAGGGGTGCGACCTATAAGTGGAAGAAAAAAAAAAAACCCAACAATCAAATTTCAACCAACTTTACTGCAAACTAAACTGTGCACATTTTAAACATAATACTGAATAATTAGTTGATTTAACTATTTATAGAAAAATTTGTGTTTGCCGCTGTCATATCATATAATAGCTGGGTACGACCCTTCCAGACCTGCAACAAAAAAATGCTTGTATGAATATAAATTACATGGGCAAACCATTTAAATTTCATTTAAAAACAATATTTCTATAAAGGATAGTCAAACTTACCATGTTTACACGTCGTCGTCGGAAGAAGAATCAGAATGGCTACTTCCACCATGGCTGCTGCTCGTTGAAATATCGCCATCACTCTGCCACATCTCGTCGTCTTCAATCCCATCAAGCGAATTTGATATCCCGGTCTTCTTGAAACTTTTTGCAATGAGCTCATCAGATATTAGGGACCAACTCGTTGCAACCCACTCGCATATTTGTTCCGGCGACGCCCGTTTCACTCTTCCTGTTGGCGTATGCTCCCTGTCTGCACTGCCAATCCATTCACCGTACAAACGGCGCAGATGATTTTTAAATGGCTTATTTATGCACACGTCCAATGGCTGCAGAATCGATGTAAGGCCACCTGGAATAACAGCCATCTCTGTTTTCCCTTCATTTAACAGTTTCTTGACAGACTCCACCAGGTGCCCTCGAAAACTGTCCAAAACCAACAGAGCTGGTTGTTTGAGCAATGCTCCAGGCCGGTTATTCCACACGCACTTTACCCAGTCCTTCATTAGAGTTTCGTCCATCCAGCCTTTATCTTGCACACGCACATGTACACCACGCGGGAACTTTCCTTTCGGCAGTGTTTTTCGCTTGAAAATTACATATGGTGGCAATTTCCTCCCGTCTGCTGTTATTGCCAACATCACTGTACATCGTAATTTTTCGTTGCCAGTTGTTTTAACCAATACACTTGAGGATCCTTTTTCAGCTATTGTTGAATTCCTTGGCATATCGAAAAAAAACCGGCGTTTGTCAGCGTTGCCGATTTGCGACAACAAATATGCTGTGGTTTTCCTCTTCTCAATGACAAACTTGTGGAAATTTAATATCTTGTCAGTATAATCAGCAGGCAGCTTCTGACAAACTGACGTTCTCCTTCGCATTGACAAATTATTGCGTCTCATAAAACGCACGACCCAGCCATTTGAAGCTTTGAAGCGACTGTTGTCGATTTTGTTTTCTCGCGCGATTTGCCGAGCCTTTGTTTGCAGCATGTCGTAGGAAATGGCACATCCATTATTCAGTGTCTCGCGTACATATTCAAGCGCACCTGCATCAATTTCTGGGAACTTGCCTTGCTTAGCACCCCGAAATGCTTTTCTCTTCACGTTTGTATTGCTAAGTTCAGTTTTCTGCTTCCTCCAGCCTCGCACTAACTTTTCGTTTACTCCGAATTCACGGCCCGCGGCTCGATTTCCATACTCTTCAGCGTACAAAATAATTTTCAGTTTGAAACCTGCGGTGTAAGTACTTCGCTTTTCCATTACGAAACTACGTCGCACTTCTTCCCTCCAATATCAAAGCAACACTAGGTGTGGTGCAAAGACTATATAACAGAAAAACCTGTAAGTCAAGGCTAACATTTGGTACGCAAGAACCTACGCTAATGTGCTGCTATCTCTGTACATTCTACAGACAGCTTTCGAGAATAATCGATTCCTTGTATTTAATTTGATTCTTTTAAAATTAATTTTTATTTTGAGGATTGCAAAGGGAATTACGTAACGGAAATATTCAAATACTTTTCTATATTTTGCACGTTTATTTAAAACTTTCAAAGATAAACTGCAGAAATAATGGTTAGGCTTTTTCTTTTAACATACATCGTTAAAAATACTTGAAATATATAAAAAGAAAGCTCGATAAAAATTTTCTCGTAAAAATGTCACTTCAAATTAAATTACACGTTTATAAGTTATTTCTTTTTTCTAATAAATATATAAACTCCGGCAATCAAGGCTGCGTCTCGAGCGCTATATCTGTACATTCCAAACGACAAACTTGCGGCGCACTGGGACTGCGCAGTAGGCCTGTAGCTACGCTTGGCAACACCGCTTGTTTGCAAGGACAGCTGCCACACGACCTTCGCCAAGGTCGCGTGCATCAGCCACCCGTGGCGCAAGCCGTGTTTGTACAGTATTTACAACCATGATGAGCGCGACCTATAATCGATAAATATTATTTTTTTTTAACACCCTTTGAAAATAATGGTGCGACCTATACGTGCAGGCGACTTATATGCGATAAAATACGGTAATCAATTTAAACATGTCCTATGTTCACACAGTCTTTAAACACCCAGTAAAAATTGAGCATTCCTCACTTTTTTGAGTCAAACATGAAACTTTTGTGAAAACCATTATATTTTTATGTTTTGTTTTACTGATGGTTATGCAAAATTTTGTTGGTAGTCCACAATCCAAGTTCATTGATGGGTGTTCAAAATTTGATGGTAGTCCATGGAGATAGCAAACATTTGTATGTCCTATGCAGCCGAAAAGAAAGTTGATTTTGTTAAATTCAGATACACAGTTGTGTCTGTGTCTTTTGTGTGTTATAAGATTGTAAGATAGCGTCTTGTGATAATGGAAAGCAATTTTCCTCTTGTTGTTGGCAGCTTTTTTCTTTGATTTGTTCCATTCGCGTAGTAAGCATATTTTTAAGGTTTTTTTATGTAGTTGGTTTTCTATGCATGCAATATCAGCATCTATCTTTTATCTGAAAGAGCTGTGGCAAGTTAAAAATAAGTAAAATTTTAGTAATTTTCAAATAAAACAGCAACCTTTCAACACGTCCAAGCCAAGGTGATAAGCATTTGTTTAAAATCTGGTGCAGGTTAAAAACTAGGTATGTGCTTTAAATACAAAACTTGCTCAGAGCTGGCAAGATAGGATAAAAAGTTTTAAAAAAACTTGAAAATGTTCAACCATTATTATTTTGCTCATAATTACAGCTTTATATATATATATATATATATATATATATATAAATAAAATATAATATAGACACACACATATATATACACATGCACATATATATACATGCACATATATATACATGCACACATATATATACATGCACATATATATATACACATGCACATATATATACATGCACACATATATATACATGCACATATATATACACATGCACATATATATACATGCACATATATACACACACACACACATACTTGGCAAGCAACCAAGTGCACCCTTACAAACTTTGTCAGTTGTCTCAGACACTGTTCGCCTAATGAGTGTTACATCAAGGTAACGTGTTTCCATGCAGGAACATATGGTTATGACGTCTTTACAAAATATCCTAATTTTACACACACATTGGTAGGATAATAACATACCACTCCCTAGTGTCTCAATGTAGGGGATGATAGTACGCCACAACTGTTCGCAGTTTTCAGGTCTTGGTTGAAGAATACATTATTCACAGAATGGCTCTTTTATTTCATTTAGGTTTCATTATTTTCAAGTGGAACCATTTGAAATATCGATTTTCAAGGGTGGCTACTTTCCTTAAGAGTTCTGTGCATTGTTCGTATAATGTTTTTATCCCATTTAGCATAGGGAATCACCTCACAGCGTTTGTACCTGTAGTTCAGGAGCACTCTGTGTGTCTCTATATATATATATATATATATATAATGCTGTAATTATGAGTAAAATAATAATGGCACTCATACCGTATCTATGCATACTTCTGCTGAAGATGTGATGTGCCACGAGATAGAGGATTTTCATGTTTAAATACGTCCTATGGTTGTATGTATGTATGAATTTGTGTCATGCTGAGGGTGTACATACCTGTTAACCTGGATCTTTGTCTTCATGTTGAAATATGTCTTGTGGTTGTATGTATGTATTTGTGTCATGTTGACATTGTGTCAACCTTGATCTTTGTCTTGCGCGGTGCCGCCACCCGCCACTCCAGCGGCAACAAGAAGTGATTTGTCACAAATCATCTGCTTTTATTGTTGCCAAACATCACAAATAACAGCGGAGTACATCAACACATGTAGCAGAGTTATCTTGATTCAAATTTTGCGGTTTAGCAACGTAAAATTATAGTAGTTCTATGCCTTCTGGGAAAAAACTTGACTCAAATGACGAGTTAATATTTGTTCATTTGACTCGATTTGAGTTTTCAAGACTCAATACATTACTAATCACTAGTATTTCAGAGCAAATGGTTTCGCCTGAAAATGTTAAGGCAATACATTTTAACAAGGAATTATTATTTGCAAAGAGGTTTTCTGTTGTGATTAAAGGTTGTTTTTTCCCATAAAGTTGGTGTTAAATTGTATCTGGTTTAAAATCAACATGATTTTAAAATGAAATATTAATTTAACTCAATGGACAGCATCTTCTCAAATAAAATTATATGTCCAGAGACATGTACTTGACCTCCCCTTGTCTCCAAAAATTGTTTGAACATCGAGCAACTTGTATTACCAAGCTTAAAGTTCATTTTCAGTAATGTTTTGCATGCAAACCATAGGATTTATATTAATTTATTTCAATAGACACAGGTCTTTCGAATGAACTGATATACTACAGGGGCCTATTCAACACCTTTTGTTATTTAATAATTAGTAAGCACCTAGCCCGAGTGCAGCTTAACTTGTGACATGTGTAAGTGTAGGGGAAAGTCGGAGAACCTCGTTCTTAAGAGCCGTCAAAATCTCTCAAATCTCAACATACATTGATATAGATGGAAAATGGCACATATAAAAAAAGAGGGAAAGAGAATTTGTGATACTGCATGCGACGTCAATGACTGTCAAAAGAAAGATTAAAAGAAATGCTTGCAAATAAAAAGTTAAGTTTACGATTGTAAATCATAGAGTTTTGTAACAAGTTAATTTAGTAACTTAAATTTTACCTTGTTTTTAACTAATACTAGTTTATCCCCGTAATTCAGTAATTTATTTATAACTTATTAATGTTGTATTTTAAATAAAAATGACGCACCTGGTCTTATTGCTGTGGATTGTAAAATAAGAAATGAAGAAAAATGAAAAAAAGTAGTGCAACGACTAGGTGGCCGTGATAACAGCTAAACCCTAACTGAAGTTTGTTTGTTATGAAGGGACTTGGGGCACTACTGGATGTAAGTGTGGTGATGCTAGACGGCAAGTGTCTTATCAGGGGAGAGCGATGACTTCAGTGCTTGAAGGGGTAGTTGAAGGCATCTGTGATGGTTGCTAGAGTACACTAGAGGTTCTCATAGAGGGTCGTCAAGAGGATGGCTGAGGGTAGAGAACCTTCGCACAACTAGTGCTCAGGTGAGCTACCAAAACAACTTGCAGTGTTGGCTTCTCAGGTAGGGGTTGGCAGAGAGCTCTAGCACTGGATGGCGCTGGGGCGAGCTGCCTTGTCACAACTGGCATTTCTGCCCGGACGCACAACGTTATATTCTGCTGGCCGGCATGTCATTCTGGTCCTCTTACTTCAACTATCTTCGGCCGCTTGCTTCGAGTCTGACAGTGACTACTGCCATCTCTCGGCAGGGTGGTTTGGCAGCTGTGCAGGCGGTATCTGCCACTCGCTTAGGGACAGACTTGGCTTCTGTTGCCAGCTGGCTTTGCTTCTCACGTCTGTGATGGGTGGGGGCAATTGCATGAGTATCTTTTACTATGGTTGCTCTGGCCTTGGGGGCAGCGAGCCAGGGTTTGGTCTCCCTCTGGGTACATGGTGCGCACGTGATGATGCGAAGTCGATACAAATATATAGTCAATAATAGCATCACGTGTCAATTGCCTCCTCCCCCTCCCTCCTGTTGCGACATAGAATCATCTCGTCGGTTTCTGGTCGGAGGGCAATGAAGAACTGTCGCCTGAAGTTCTCTGCTTGGGTTCTGTAACTGCCACTCTTCTGTGCCTTTATCTAGACTGGGCTAAGTTTGGGTTTNTCTCTCTCTCTCTCTCTCTCTCTCTCTCTCTCTCTCTCTCTCTCTCTCAGGTGGTCATGTGGCCGGCAACTGTTAACAGCTCTTCCCCCCAGGGGTGTGGAGAGTGTAACGGGCCGGGAGGTTGGATGAGTGAATGTGTCCTTCAGGGACAGTAAAAGATACAGAACGCTCACATGCTCAACTGATGGCCATGGTTGTTATATAATAGTTGTATTTTTCAACCTGGAAAGTGAGACAACATGCTTTCCGCAAGTATTAACAATGCAGCGAAAATGGTTTTCTAACCCAAACTCATGTGGGTGTGTTTGTTATCCTTCCTCCCATAGCGCTGAAGGCATATTTAAAAACTGGCCATGCTCTAGGGACTTTCCTATGCGTCCCATGGCAAGGCAAGTTACGTGTGACAGGGTTTGCGCCTGCCTCATTTGGGGCATTTTGTTTCCTTACTAGCTACTATGCACATCCTAACTATTGGTGAGTTACGCGGTATCACTAAAAATGGCATAAGGGACTCCTGCAGGAATAAAAAAAACATAACACCTAGAAATTGGCACTCAATTCCAATATATATATATATCACTATTTGCTGGCGACATTCACAGTCTTTGGTAATGCGCAAGCTTCCACCTGCTACCTGCTATCTTCGTCTACCATCAGAGGCAGGGGTTTGGCAGCACCTCCGCCTCCTCGGTGGGGTGGGTCTCGTCTGACCTGGGTTCTGAGAGATGTAGCAGCTTCGCGTCGCCATCCAGCTCAGCGGCACAGCTGGGCTCCTCCTGCCCTTTGTCGGCCGTCGGAGACAGTAGCTTGGCAGCACCCCTGGTCCCCTCTGCGTGGTTGATCTCTCTCAACCTTGGTTTTGGGTATCGGGGCAGCTCCGCATCGCCGTCCAGCTTGGCGGTGTTGCTAGGCTCCTCCTCCTCGTCATTTGCGTGGTTGACTTTCATCTCCTCGAGTTCGTCGAGCAATGGAGATCTTGGGTGGGGTGTCCTTTTCAGCTTGCTGATTCCACGGCCGTGGTGGAGCTTTTGCCGTGGTTGGTACTGGTCACTCCGGCTTCTGGCATCTCACTTGGTGTGGGCTGGATGCCACGGGGTGTTTATTGGACTCCCTGAAGTCCGGTGAATGTCACTAGGTTTCGCCCAGTTACTTTTAATCTCAGGATTGTTCTGACCTAGTTCTGGCTATTTAGCAGAGATTACTTGCCCGTGGCCCCACGCCGGGCGCCACAAAATGTTCCTTCCTATTGACGCCTGATGACTGGGGGAACTTCTGCACGTCAACATCCTAGGGGCTTTTATCCATGCTCAGTCAGGGAGCACACCCAGGGCTGCCTTTAATGAGGCGGTATCTGGAGGATCTGCAACTTCCTTTCATTGCACTCTTATATACTGTAGGTTGCATTGGCCGTCTACTGGGCACAAAGTCAGAGTGTGCGAGGTGAGTCCTCTGGGTGACTGTGGTAAGGGCGTTTGCAGGCTTACCTCTGGAACTTCTCACCCAGGGTTGTCGTGGGCTCTGGTTGTAGGAAGCTGTCAGCAATTTTGGTCGTGGCACTAGGTGATGAGCGGCGGCTCTGGTCTCGTCTCGCGGCGGACGTGGTGTCTGGCCAGTTGGGGTGCGGCCAGCGGCCTTCGACGTCACTCGTGCTGGTGCGTTGGTAGGCTCGGCCTCCACTCCCAGAGGAGGTCCTTGATGGAGGAGTTGGCCTACCGGATGTATGACTCTGGGAAGCCTAATTGACGGGGTGAATTGCAAAGTGAGGCTTCGTCAGTCGTCGGGTGGCTTGAGCTCATTCCCGGGTTTCAGGCAGCTGAAGGTTGGTGTGGGTAGATTTCCTGAGGAATGACGAGCAGCAAAGACGGCAGCTGTCCTTTGATCGTTCCACCTTCCTCCTTCCTTGTCTGCGGCCAAACAGCATGTAGGGGTAGGGTACTACAGTTCACCCTTAATGAAGCGGCAGGTAACGGAACCCTTGCTATTGTGTTTCCAGAAGTGCCGAAGTCAGTCCTTGTCAGACCTAGCACTCCTTCCTGCAGGTCTATTCGCTCTGGAAGGAGTGGGTCAGCTGACTTGGGTGGCTTAAATGCTTTGTCGTGTCTTGCTAGTGTTTGGTGCTCTACCGTACGTGTGCACCAGGTGCCTTTGTGCCCTGGGCCACAGTGTGGGTGGCCGTCAAATATGTGGTTTTTTGATTTACGTTTAGTCCTGGTTAGGGACAGCCTGCAGTCCTACTCTAGTTTTGGAAACTGGTTGAAATCTCGCGGTCCCCTGCCACTCCCTGGCGGGAAACTCTTTCCAGGATGGGTGTGGTTGACAGTCAGCTCGAGATGAAGAAAAGAGGTAGTTGGATTAAAATAGGTGTTTTATACCCTTGGGTATATCACATAGTGACCCGTACTATCTCCTACTTCCAAGACAGGTGAAGGTGCTTGTCAGCTTGAAGAGCTAAGGCCAAGGGCGGAGCTTGAAGAGCGGGTAGAGCAACAACTAGGTAGCTGTGATAACAACTAAACCCTAACTGAAATCTGTTAGTCCTGAAGGGACTAGGGGCACCACTGAGTGTAAGTGTGGTGATGTGGTGATGCTAGACGGCAAGTGTCTAGGGGAGGAGAGCGACGGCTCTTTGAAGCTTGAAGAGGTGGTTGAAGGCGTCTGTGATGGTTGTTAGAGTACACTAGAGGTTCTCGTAGAGGGTCGTCAAAAGAGGATGGCTGAGGGTAGAGAGCCTTGGCACAACTAGTGCTAAGGCGAGCTACCGGAACAAGTTGCGGTGTTGGCTTCTTAGAGAGGAGGGGTTGGTAGAGAGCCCTAGCACTTGATGTTTCTGGGGTGAGCTGCCTCGCCACAATTGGCATTTCTGCCCGGCGCACAGCGTTATATTCTGCTGGCGGGCGTGTCTTTCAGGTCCACTTTGGGTTGGGCAGCAATTGTGCTGCAATTTCTCGGCAGGGTGGTTTGGCAGCTTGCGTAGGGGCAGACTTTGCTTATATTCCTGGCTGGTTCTGCTTCTCAGGTCTTTGTTAGGTGAGAGCTATCACTTGACTATCTTTTACTATGGTTGCGCTGGCCTTGGAGGCGGCCAGCCGGAGTTTGATCTCCCTCGGGGCACGTGGCACGCACGTGAGTTTGCAAAGTCAATACAAAATAAATATAATGAAAAATAGTGTTACGGTCAACATGGTATTATTATTTGAGATGCAATCAGAAAGATTCACTTCAAAATCTTGTTCAATATCACTAACTCCTGCATATATAAATGTATACAGTGTTAAGCTACACATTCAGTCTGTAGAATCTTTCATGGCCCTGATATTTGATTTTGATTATAACCCAGCGTGGAGGATCAAAATGTATGAGTCATCATTCTGTGTAACAGACATCATGACACTGTTGAGCTGCTGCTCCAAAACTTGCTCGCTAGCATTGTGTTCATTATGCACAGTGCAAGTTTGTGCTAAGTTACACAATTTACCTAGCATCAACAAGTAACACGTTAATAAAAAATATTTTTTTTAAGAATTTTGCACTTTAATGTGCAAGTCTAGTTTCATGATGCTGTTACCATAGTAACATTGTTAAGCATACTTTAACTCTACAGAGTATTAAGTATTTAGATACCAGAATTTATGTTGCAATAAAAAAATTTGTATCAGCTTTTGTTGTGGCCCTACATCTGAATACTTATATCAGATTTGTATAGATTGTTCACAGCACACTTTTGAACTTAGCTTTTGGTTAAAAATTACACGTTACATATGGTATAAGAATACGAAATGAGGAGAAAAGTCGATCTTATGCACAGCTTTCAAAGTGCTCAATTAACTGTGAACAGCCGATAATGTTCATGGACTGGTGTAGGAAGGAAAAGAATCCTTAAATTCCACTTATTAAATGGTGTTAGGCTTCATCTCCATTCTGTTACGAGACAGTTGTTGAGTGCTGAGTCAGAGTTGCTTTTGTGTAGTAGTTGTATCTGCCTGCAGGCTAGCTGTGTACTGTCTGAAGGATGCTTACTTGCCACTGCGGCTCCTGAACAAGCTGATGTGCATCATCAACTACATGGAGATGGCAAGGGTGACTGGAGTGTCTCTTACGTGCCTCCTCACACGAGGCCAGCAGATCAAGGTTGTCTCCCAGCTGCTTCGGAAGGTACGTGGCATTGCATTATTTGGTGGTAACGTATACGAGGCATGCTGTACTAACAACGGTCACAATATCAAATAAATTGGCTGGTAATAGCTCAGTGCAGCCAATGCACAGTAGACCAAGTGGTGTGATGAAATTAGACTTAACTGTTGGTCTCTGTGATTGCCAGCACACTACACCACCCCCACCACCACCACCATCAACACCA
>NQII01003173.1:160843-171535 GCA_002778355.1 Clitarchus hookeri | reverse complement strand
CACCTCGAGAGCCTCACGGCACACTTCTCACTGGTGATGTGCCCCACCCTTTTGATAGCAGTCTTTATAAGAGATGACTGATCTTTGTTGTGAGACATTCTTTCAAATGTTACAAGAGCCCAGAAGCCACCATAGTAACTGCGAGTGCCTAGGCTCACGATCTGTGTCTTATAGTTTGGCAGCACCAACTTCAGGAAGTGCACTTTTTACACTCTATCCAGGACTTTTTCCAATGCTTCCGACCCCCCCTGTGTACCTTGGGCCAACTGATGGGACAGTTGTGCAAGTACCAGGAAGTTGGGGTGCCATGAGGGAGACAAGGTAATAAAACTCGCAGTGGCAAGATACAGAAGGGCACTGCAAACTAGTCGGCCACACCTTCACTCTGTTCCTGGCAATGTTAGAAATTTTTCTGGTCACACCTAAGTTCCGCTTGACCAACACCATATCAAACTATTCATTGCAATATGATGGCCCTTTGACTGTGAACTGAGTTTGCTCCAAAAAGTCTTGCACCACATCTGGAGCCTTTGGTGTTACACTTTGTTGGGACTCCCAAGTGGTTCTGAGTGCTGATTTGATGGAGTACTCTTGAGAAGATGTGGCACAAAAAGGCCCTGGGTGTTCAGGAAAAATATGGGTACATATTTCTGTTGAAATACTATTCACATAGGAAGCAGTAGACCTCTGTAAGTTAAATAGGTTTTAAGACAGAACAGGCAGTTCCTTTTTATTAAATGTGAAAAGATTCCACCCAACTAGGGCTAATACAATACCAACTCCTACTATCAGATGATATTGGTACATGTATCAAAAGTATTGGAACAAAACCTCTATTTTAATATTTATATATGCTGTTTACGATAAAATTAGCATGTTTAAAGCCATGCTTGAAAGTTCCTTTCAGCTTATTTGTATCCTTTTGCCTATTGTTAATATAAAAATAGCAGTGCACATAATACACACACTGTAAAAAGTGCTGGCTTTACCGTGAATAGCCTATACAATATGTTTTAGCAAAAGTGTGCAAAAATGAAACTTGGTTATGCGGCCACTCCACGGAATGTTTTGAGATTGGAAACGTGTGGCCCACGAAACGAGTGAAAGGAGTTATTGGCACAAACATGTCTAATATGAATACAGGTGTCCATATTAGTTACGTGAGTTATTGACATTGCGTGGTACATTTTTGACAGGTAGTACTGTACAGGATCACTCAATTTATGGACCAGTGTTAATGTATCAGTGTGTGGCTTGCAAGAGTTGCTTAAAGTGATGGCCACCAACTTCACAGCAAGCAAGACAACGGTGTATGATATTCTGCTCCCTCTGTACAAATATCCTATGAGTTTTGCATCTGTCGTTGATACACCCACGTACTGTGTTAATGAAGGGATGATAGAGCCACCTCGCAGATGATAGGTGAATCTCGCCTAAACGTTTTATCTCCTTTTGCTGTTCTCGTGGGACACACGGGGCCACGGAGGCTGAGCGGTTAGACTGCTCGCCTCCCACCAAAGCGAACAGGGTTCAATCCTCAGTTTGATCACTCCTGGATTTTCTCAAGTGGGAATTGTGCTGAATGATGCTGTTGGTTGGCTTGTTTTCTCGAGGATCTTCTGTTTCCCCCTGCCCTTGCATTCCGGTGCTGCTCCATTAACACCTCATTTCACGCTCATCTGCTCTTAAGACCTCATTGTTTAGAACTGCCCAATTCTCCCTTTCGCTACTCAACTCTTGGGCAACACATTCCCAATTTAAAACATTACATGATGCGGCCCCTATTCCCAGTTTTATTTTTGCACACTTTTACGGAAACAACCTGTATACAAAAATTTTGGTACTTGACTGGAAATCATAAAGAATACTCTCACATCAATAGACTGACGGAGTTAATTCCTCCAGGCACAGACTAAAAGGTGCCTTGAAGGTTGAGGGTATATCACACAATGACTTCATCACGACTTCTTAGTTTGGAACAGGATTATTTAACGGGATTTTACTTATACATTCCCGGCACTGTTGCGGGCATTTACACATGCTTTCTGCCGACGATTTTCTCACACATTAACGCCCTACGAGTTCAAGGCCTGAGGGGCTGGTTACAATGTTGCTGGTTACTTTTCTGACGCTGTAGGGGCATTAGGTGTCAGGACAGGTCCCTGAGTGATGACGGGGTTACTTATCTGCACATGTTGCGTGGTAGTTGTTCCGGCTGTTGAGGTCTGATGAGCTGGATGGCCTGGTTAAAGGCCTTCTGTGGTTGGCTTGTTGCATGCAGCTGGCTTCCTCTCGACGAGGGGGCCCCTCGGTGGGGCTCACCACTTGCTCCCATTCTCGGCGTAGGGTAGTAACTGACTGCTTACTACCCTACCACGTCCCGGCGAGGGGCCCCGTGGGCCCCACCCGTCCTTCGCGCCTACGGGCTGCACTGGACAATCCCACTAGCTCGACATGGCACTTCTCGGTGAAGTTCACCACTCGACTCCGCCTTCTCGGTGTGTTGCAACTGACTGACTGGAAACTGACTGACTTATGCGGTAACTGGCTGGCTAACTCGCGTCCCGACGTGGTGAAACTACACGTGACGTGACTCTGGTAACTGTCTCTGAATCGGGCCTGCGCCTCGCGTTTCGCATCTTGCGTCCCGATTTGGCTGACTCTTAATGTCGCGACTGACTATCTTCCTGCGCATTCCAGGGTGTCAGTACTACTCCCGCTACTTGCTGCTCGTTACTTCGACTGACGGACGTGGCTGACCTCTCTCTGCGCGGTACTGACGAACTGATGTACTGTTGTGGCCGGGGGTCCGATCTCCCCCGGCCGCTCTCTGCGGGACTGATTTGCAACTGTCCACTGATACCAAACTAACCTCTCTGCGCGGCGATATTCAACTGATCTGGTCTCTGCGGTAATCTTCTGACTCTTAACTATCCCTTGACGTACTGCTCATGAACCTCTCTACTGATGTACTGCTGTGGCCGGGGGTCCGATTTCCCCTGGCCTTCTCTCTCTCTGCGTGACTAACTTCTCTGTGCGGTACTGACGAACTCTCCGGCTCTACTGACGTACTGCTCTCTCTGTATTGTAATTATTATCTGAATCCCCCTCCCACAAAGAGGCTTATATTCTTTCTATCTTCCCTCCCTAATTTCCTGCACGTGTCCCCTTGTTGGGACGAAGGGGGAGGTGAGAGGAAGCAGAACCATGCACTTCAAAAACATGCCATGGTTCCCTGAAGGTGAGGGGGGGGGGAAGGCGGCACCACTTTCCAGCTTGTCAGCTATTTCTTCTGCGGTGCGTGTGTTCTGACTTCAGGCAAACTACGCCTGACTATCTTGTGATATCTCGGCGCTTACAAATTCTACTTGGCTATCTAGAGGGGGGAGGTGGGTGGGAGGCCTACGCAGCAGGACATGTGTACGGGCCTGGAAGCGCGTTTCTACCTCGGCTTAACCTTTCTCTGCGGCGTTTATGACTGACACGTGTGTCTCTACACTGGTTTAAGCTGCCGGGGGGGGGGTGGGACAGCGCCGCTTCTAATACCTAATTACGTCACGCGTCAACTCACACAAAATTTTTCTGTTTGCGATAATGTAAATAATAATGCTACTTTTCATGTGAAATGTGTGATCTTCATGTGAGTTAACACAGTATACTATAGCCACCTGTTTTTCGCAGAAAGATTTCAGGACTACTTGTACTCCAAAACACTAAAGTTCAGATCCACTGTCATTGTCAGATGATTTTAACTGTCAAGCTGTGAAGGTGTCTGCCTGCGAATCACGGACAATCAGTGTAGGAGTTACCTATTCTCATTGGCCCAGTCAGATAAGGAACTGTCTCCCGACAGACACGTGGCCAATAACCAAAGTAAAACTGCATGTATGCCATAGGACATTGGAGTCTAGTGGTCATGTAAATCTTTTCACGAAAAACAGGTGATCCTAATTATTACTAATGACAGAAATTTTTATCTTTAGTTAAGTTATGAAATAAACATTTGATTAGCACTAGAACAGCCATTGAAGGCAAATTTTTGTGTTTCTACAATTTTCGAAAACAATATTTTTGTTTAAATAGAAATAAAAGTTGTGATTTTTCATTGTTATTTTTATTATAATGCTGGTCATTAAAACTGCAACACCAAGAAGGACATGAGTTGTCACAACCACATTTATTGGCAGAATATTCATCATACACAGGTGACATTATTACTCTTGCAACTTGGTAAGATATACAGAACATGGGGAAACCAGTACTGTGAGGCCCGCACCACAAGAGGTATTCACTGCTCGTACACATGGCATTGAGAGAAAGTGACTTTGGATGTCCATTTGGGGAATCTCCACCCATGCTGTTTTGATCGTTGCCAAAGTTCATCTGTTGTGGCCGCAGTGGTCCTGTGGCAGATCAATCATTGTCCGACTATGGACCACAAAAGTTTTGATGAGCCATCAGACGATGTGTACCACATGTGGTTGCACATTCTCTTGTTGGTACAAGGCCCCAGACTGGCCCTGACAAAAGGGGACAACAAGAGACTTCAACAGCGCTGGGGAGTAATGGGGTCTGGTCAGTGTACCAGCAATGCAGACTAGGCATGAGCAGAATTGGAATCAGATGGCACCCCCACGCTGTAAGTCCAGGTGCTGGGACAGAATGATGGTGCATAATGCAGGACTCGGTCAGGTGTGCGCCACTGTGTCACCAGACACAAATGTGATCATTCGTGGTGCTGCAAGCAGAAGCGGATTTGTCTCTGAGACGACTATGACATGCCATTTTTTTCCTCCAGGCATGGTGTTTCATGCACCATTGCAGCGACAGGTGCCTGTGGTGAGTATTCAGTGGCAACTACAGTCCTCGTATCTACAATCCACTGATCCGATTTCCGCTTCACTGTGGTTACATTTTTCGCAATATGAGAATCAATTTTGCAGTAGGTAGTGCACAATTCTGATAGACCATAATTCTCCTGTGCTCACAGGCAGAAACATGTATGTATGGTTGTTGTTTTCCTCACTGTGGCTTGCTAACTGTCTGTGCACATGAACAGTGGCGAAACAGTGGCATTACCTCTCAGCAGCTCTCTGACCTCAACTTATATACCTCTTATCAGTGTTGCCATTAGCACACGTGCTGTATTACCCTGCTGAATAACATATCACATTGTTATTGTACCCTTCAGATGCATCATTGTTGGTGCTGCAATTTTATTGGCCTGTAGTGTATTTGCACAACCCTAGATGCTTTTTATGTGCAGTTAGTGGAGTGCAGAGGAATTGGCTGTATGATTGGTGTTGTTGAAAACTGGACTTGGCTAAGTGTGGTTTATCGTTTGCAGGCTCGGGAGATGGGCTATCTCATGCCAGTTTACGCGAGTGGCGTGCAGGAGGAGCAGTTTGAAGGTGCAACTGTGATTGAGCCCAGGAAGGGCTACTACTCAGACCCGATAACCACCCTCGATTTCAGCTCGCTATACCCCAGCATCATGATGGCCCACAACCTCTGCTACACCACGCTCATACAAGGCTCCAAGGAGAAGCTGAGGTCATTCACTTAGCTCTGTTAAAATACTATTGTTTCTACTGTGCACAGGGGTATTTCTAGAGGAGTGGAAAAATGTTTGTATACAGTTGATTCTAGAAAATTAGTTTTTCAGTGGGCCAACACAAAAAAAATGAAGCATGCGGGAAAACAATGGATGCAGACTTGGATTTTTACACCTGATAAACATCATACATAATCTCAACATGCCCATTTGTTTGAACCAACAGCCTAAAGATGTCATTAAAAAAAACTTAACTCAAGTCAATTTATGACTAAACATTCACTTTAAATTAAAAACTTCAGTTCTTGACATTGAGTGAAATTTAATTTTTATTATTTTAATGTTTTCATTGAGTGTTCTTTCATTGGCTCACTCCCTTGGTTAAAATTGCCACAACTGATTTATTTGCGACAATTTTTGCCAATCAATACTTGCCAAGCCGTTTTCATACTTTATGATTCTAATCAAACCTGCAACCTATCGTTTCCGATAATAATCACGCCTGTCAAAATACTGCCACGGCTATAACCTTATTCCAAATTCCATTTACAAAAACAAGATCATAGAGTGTTGGATACATTGTCAGAGATTGTGTGATTCGTTATCATGGTCGCCAATTTATGAGTGCAAAAAACACTTAAGAAGATTATGAATATGAGATGATTTCTCACTGTTGCCAAACTACGAGTGCAGTAAAGACGTAAGAAGAAGGATAATAGTAGTCAATAGAACACGAAAAACTGTTGCGGGATGTAAACAATACTATTGACAGCACCAGTTGTCGATTATTCGTGTTGGTTTGCATTCACATAGTGTTCAAAAATAATTCATGCGTCCATTCTTTGGCAAATGCACAGTCTATTTTGAATGGACGTTATGGGAAAACAAACAATCTGTGATCCGTTGAATGCAGTCATCAATTAGGGTGTTATGTGGGAATTTTGACAAGTTCAAAAAAAATAAACTAGAGTTACAGCAAAATGTAAATAATGGGAACAAATAATCAAAAATATGCTGTATGAAATGTTAAAGTCTTCAAAAGGGCCATACTACGCATGTGATCATAAACCATGTACAAAATTATGCAAAGGAAAACTTTGTAAATTGTACTTCTTAAGAGAGTTTTACTAGTATAATATTCACTGTTGACCCAGGAGTTTCCTTAGGGTTGTGCCTGGGATGTATGCATATAAGATATGTATGTATACATGGGTGGCATATGATTGCGTAGTAAAGTTGAAAATAATTCTGACATAATTTCTTTGATCTAAGTCTGTTGATGTAATTATTTTTTAACAAAAACTTAGTACTGCACTGTATGTGAGTATTGTATGTGAGTATAAATACAGTGTAATTTACTGGAGGTGGTTCTAATTTATGTAACTATGAAAGAGTTCCACCAAACATATCTTAAAAATAAGACATACAATCCCAAATATAAGTTAGTAATATATACTTTGACGCATACTGACATAATTACTAAATACGGCGTAACCTCATCATCACATGACGTCACATCACCCAGAGCGGGGTTTGAACCCAGGATGACTACCGCCTTCCTTCAAGACATCTTCCAGACCATCGCCTAGCAACCCCCAAAGAAGTCTTCAACCCCCTGTTTACACTCACTACCACTTTCGTAGTGACACCAGAGTCCCTTCTGGACAACAGCATAGAATTAGTTAGGGTCAGTTGTTATCATAACTACCTAGCCATATCTGCTCTTGTTTAGATTAGAAACAGGTCCCCTAGACCTTGATTACCGCAGTTTTACTTCCGTTACAGTTCAAGCAGGAGACCGCGGCTTGGAGACTACTATGCCGGCATTAGTGTAGGACTCCGGGCTCTCTTAACCGGGTGCACGTACGTCTCAAAACATACCTATTATATGCCCAACCATATGGTTGGGTATATGTGAACCAGGTACGCAAAGGTACCTGGTGCGCATGTACGGCAGAGCCCTAACCACTACTAACTCTATCCACGAAGCTGCTGACACCCAGTTCAGCCAACTCACTCCATCCACCACGTTATTTTTGTCAGTTAGCGTGATAGCACTGATACTGGTGGCCTGACCCCTTATGGATCAAACACCACGACAAGGCTAGACATCCCGATCAGCCTACCGCTCCTTCCACAGTGTTGTTATTTTCGCTGGTTGGAGCCATAGGACTGTGTGTGGGTGGACTAGCCCCAACGGGCTGCACACATAGCTAGGGAATTCGTCGCCTGCTCTTCCATAGGTGTTAGACCATTGTACCTACGCAATTACCCTTCACCCATAGGAGTGATGCAAATTGGAGAGATAAGATGGCAACTACTGCCTCTGAACCTAACCAATTGAACTGCAACCCAGTACCAACTGCCCTCTGCAGTCTGTCCCCATGGGAACGAGCTGAATCTTCCCAGCAACTAGGGAGGCCTCACCTCCCAGTCTCCCCATGCTCCCTCTTTCAGCCACTCTACAAGACCACGGGCGAGCCACACTTGTTTGCCGTGAACATTCACCTGGGACTTCCAGTACCTCTGGGCATTGATAACCCGTGCTTCAGGACCACGAGGACTAGTAGCCCTCCGCGGGCACCAACCAGCTCCACCAGCCACAGCACCACCACCGCCCTAGGACCGGGCCTTAGTTCCAGCCAGCAGCAGCAGCGGCCGAGCCAGAAGCTACCCTGGACCACGGCCCCTGCAGGTAAATGAGTGTCTGTATGTACACCTAAGTTGGTTAGCCTGTGCTTCTGACCGACACAATAGAGCTTTGTCTGGCAGTGACATCATCAGTCAAACCTACGTCACACGTCAAGTGTTTTCGTGGGGCCCAACGTTTAGCCACAGTGCTTTATTTGTTGAGTAGCAAAGCAGAACCAGGCCAGTACGACCCCAAAAATCAGTTAATCTAGCCGGGAGTCGAACCATAACCAACCAGACTTCGGGGAGTCTGTAAATATTATGTGGCGCTCATTTTTACTAGCCGAGGTATGTCTGGAGCATTCCCGACCAAGGCGAAGCCAAGACACAATGGACGAGGCCATTGATAACCGAACTGAAAGGTGCAACATACCCACATGCCCTGGATCAAGGGTAAATTTCATTAGTTGCACAAATTGCCAGAACTACCAGTGCTTACGGTGGAATGACGAGCCCCATTACACTGATGGGCTGGAATACCGTTGTGATGAATGTCGGAACCGCCAGACTGCCTACTGTCGCTAGCTTACTTGCACCAGACAAGGGGTAAACACAGTGAGATGTATTTTATGTGCTCAAATGTTTCACCACATATGCATTGGTGGGCCGGACAAAAAGATTGCTAGACCGGGCGTGGTATACAGGTGTGAGGTGTGCAAGCACATGGCAGAATACAGACCAAATAATCCCGGCACTCGCCACAGCACAACGTCCACTCAGGGTAGTGACGGGCTCCAACTGCAGGAATTCGCTGGAAGATCCCAAAATAACCCGGTAGCATTTACTCAGGATTGCAAGAGAGAGTTTAGTGAAAACGAGGACCCAATTAAACAATGGGTTGTCAAAACCCAATAGCAGTTTAAAGGAAAAGTGTTAGAGTGGCGAAACAAGTATGGGGAGTTTATTACAGAATGGGGGCAGCTTTGTTCACGCCTAGCCACCCAGTTTTCAGGTGAGGAAGTATTTGTGCACCTAACAACGGATTTCCACAGTTGAACCCAGGCCACCAAGGAAGAGGCCGAAATTTTTATAAGAAGGAAAGTTCAGTTTTCCCCGACCGCAGTCAGTCAACGAGTTGGTAGAGAGAGCGCGAGAAACAGAGATAAACATTAAAGCGCAGGCTCCCCTAGACCTGCAAAAAGTGGGCAATGGAAATGAGGAGGCAAGGCTCCCTTCTGCTTCTCCTTCCCCTACCCCCGCACTCCCTAAATGCTGCTTCTGCCTGGGGAGGCATTTCCACAGAGACTGCCCGACAAGGAGAGACAAAATGATTCGCAACTAGGGAAGGGGGAGCACCAGACTTCTACCCTCAAATGCTGACCCATGAACCCTACTTCCCGGACCCCCTACGCATATCAATTGGTATTAACCAGCAAACTACCATCGTAATGTTAGACATGGCTGCCAAATTTTATAAGGAGCAACCTCCTCATGCCAAACCAGTGGGCCCACCTGACAACCACTGACCAAAGGGTCCAGCTACCCAGTCAGACAGTTTCCTCCAGGTAGAAGGAAAAATAAGACTTGTCATCTGGATGGGAAATAAAGCCACAGTGGTGGAGTTCTTAGTGGCCCCGCAGGTAGAAAAAGAGGTGATCTTGGGGCAGCCCTGGCTGCAAGAGCAACAGTGCATGACAGATTGTGGGCGGCGCAACATTTGTGTCGACAATCGCGAATGCCTGACAATCAGCTGGGGAAGCAACCAAGATGTCTCAACCCCTTCTCCGACCCCACCACAGAGTCTGGCGGAACGCATTCGCTTCCTACAGTTGACAGTAAGGGGACACTCACCAAGTAAGAAGCCACAGCAGAACATCGGGACCAGTCGTCAGAAGTGAAGATCCAGACGTCGCCATAATCCGCCAATACCAAACTCTAAGAACCCCAGACCACAGAAGCAGTGCTTTATACTCCGCCGAAGCAAATGACAAGCAGAGACTCCTTACCAAGCCCGGACATCTACCAGAGGAATACACACCTCATGCCAGTGTGGAATGAATGACCAGCACCTCGAGGAGCAGTATCCTTCAGGACGCTGCCCTCGACCCCGCTACCTTCAAGACATCTTCCAGACCTTTGCTTAGAAAACCGCAAAGAAGTAGAGCTGGGCGGGATCCCGACTTTTCGGGAAAAATTCGGGAAATATATTTTTCGAAAAGGTCGGGCGGGAAATAATTTTTCCCGTAAATTTTTCGGGATTAAAATTATTTAAGCTATTTTGCTGTTATATCTGTGTTCTATAACACACATGTAAGAGAGGGCCTACATGGCCCTAATCTTGCCAGCATAAGTAAATAAGAAATACATGCAAGTTAACTTACCTATCAGTATTAATGGTTTCATATAAATATAATGCATACAAAGTTTGCCACCAGCCGTCGCATGTAAACAAACTTCTGTGTGCCATCTTAAAATAAATAACTGCTCATCACTCTAAATGGTATTTC
>NQII01003173.1:141056-156285 GCA_002778355.1 Clitarchus hookeri | reverse complement strand
CCCCAACTTCTCCTGAGATAAGGGCCTTGTGAGCCACGCACGCTCTCAACACGTTATCGAAACTACCTCTTACAAACAAACTGACACCCGTGGAGACCTATCAGCACCTGAGTCACTGCCAGCTTGTCTAGCTGCTGTCTGTGCTACGAAGGGCGGTTGCTCTGGATACCAGCAGGTGGTCATAATACGTAATGTGATTCGACAGTGTACTGTCACGTTATATTTTTTATAGTTAGTGGCGTGATGTTCCATGTATGTTTTTTGTATTTGTGTTTGTTATAATTGCTGAACAATATTTGTAAATATGAGTTCTTTTTATCATTTACTTATTTTAAATTGAATTTTTTCGTTTCTTGTTAACCGGTATTTTTTGACTGGCAGGCTAAGTTTGTTTCTATTAATACTGTTGTAAGATTAGTTTAGATGCCCGAAATTAAATTACTGTAATGAAACAATAAATAATATATGGTATATGATGAGTGTCACGTCTCGTGTGTATCTCGTGAGATAGAATTTCTTGCCCACCTAGCACTGCAGACAGACAAGTGGAAATGAGGCCCTGAATGTTATATGACCACCATTAAGAACTTGCCAAATTTCAGCCTCTCAATTAGTACAACCTGGCAGATAATTACAAAGCCTTTGCCCAGCAATCTGTAAGTCAACAGACTGAAAAATACAACAGCTAGCTACTGATTAACTACTGAAAATGAAAACAGTGGAGCTCTGATTCCCTCAAGTATTTAATTAAAAGGATGAAATTAAGTTTGATAATAATAGAATGAACAGACAAGGTACACTGTCAAGTATTGATATGAACTTCAAGAATAAAATTAGTTGAAATCATACCAAGCTTAAAGGGGTTTGCTTTACAGTTCAACAAATTATTGTGATTTATGTCAATACTAGCTAGCAAAATATTATATCTGAGCAAGGTGAATATGTAAATTATTATTTCTCGTTAAATATGACTTCATTAAAAAAAAAATTTCAAAAATTATATTTCACTCTGTTTCAAGCATTAGAAAATTTTCATGGAGTTCATTTTAAATTAGTTACAAACTGTATAAAATAATTTATTTAAATGTAGTGCATATTGAAAAATTCTTAATTCAAAAGATTTGCATGCTGGTGAAATTGTTTAGGCTTAGCTGGAACTGAAAATGCTGATCATCATTGATGTAGCATCAAGGCGAACCAGAACCTGTAAAGAAAATATATACAGACATCTCCGCCGCTGTAGTAGTTCCTCTTCTGTTTGTGATACAAAAATTCTTCCCTAAACGGGAAGCTCACTGGCTTGTATGTGCACATTACAGTCCTTAGCACACTAGCATGATATGCACGCGGAAGACAAACCATATCTAACATTAAAATACACAGCTGTCGTCCGAACAAAGGTCTCTTCTATTCTTGACAACATTGTCACATCTTCGTACAAATGTACATGCCCGGTTTATTACAATTCGGACGCGTTAATCAACAAACTAAATTTAATTCTTAGCTGGGTATTCGGATCAGATCACCACAGCCCTAGCAAAAATTCAAAAAAATTTGCAGAGAAAAAATTTTTTCCAACAATATCTTATTTAAAATCTGTTCTCCTCATGGATTAGCTAGTGTCGCATCACTTAGCTACAATTATAATTTTGATCATAGGAAAATGTTGCCTGCCAACTTTCTCTCCAACACAAAAATGAATTTTCTTTGCAAATTCTTATTTAAAAATTAACTTCCTAACACATGTAAATTAGCAAAACTGACATTTCTGATGGCAGATAAAACTTTTAACCTACAACAAAATATTACCAAAATAATTAAAAAATTTCTTACTTCCTCTACATATGGTTTTTAATGGTATATAAACAAATTTAGGATCTCAAATTACATAAGACTGTTATCTCAGATCCAGACCATCAAATGATGAAAATAATACGTAAATAAAATAAGTATAGATGATTGAATTATCTACTTAGTCAGTTAGGTTTAATAATATATATTCTTTCTTTTGGTTATTTATCATGTGTTACATTATATATTTCACAATAAAGTTACCTGACTTCAGAACCTCTGTTCCTATATTACTTAGGAATTTATGTGAAATACCTGTCTTTCAGGCGTATCAAGGAAAGTCAGGGTTCTGTGGATTTGGTGAACCAAGTTTAAAATTGTAAAATTAAATTGTCTTTGTATGTAAATTCATGTTTATGCTTGACAGTTTCATGAAGTTATTTCAAAATAATTGTAAGGTTTGCGTTGTAAAATTGCATGATTATTTGATAATGATATTTAGGTATGAGTACTCTTATTTTTTGCTGAAGCATGTGTGCAGAGCTGACATTCACTGATAATGCCACATCATGCCTTTCACGTTTGGGAAATTACAAATCCAATCACTGTTCCAGGTAACAAAAATTTGTGCGCTCACCTGATCCATCTAAACACATCATGTACAGGCGAGTGTGATGATACAAATTTTATCTTAAGGTTACATGATTTAAGTAAGCCTGTTGTGTTGTGGTAAGCAATGAAATTATTGATTATGGGTTATGTGATATTTTTTTGTAGTATTGGTTATTTTCATAAAATACTAGTCTATTATTTACACAAGCCTAGAATCAAGTCCTTTGTAATAATGCCCAACTACATTGTAAGTGATCACAATCAACATTCAACTTATGTTCATTAAAAAGTACATAGAAAGTATTGCGGTAAAAATATATTTAACTGCCTTTTTTTCTGTCATTCTAATGCAATAAGTGCGTGGGCTGCCATTTGTGTTTGCTTAGTAACACATACCGTATTTTTTAGTGATGGCACTATCTGTTCCTTGGAACCGCCCATTCTTGAATGAACTCAACCGGAACCAGAACAGACATGATTATAACGTTGATTCTCTATCAGGCAAACCTTACCTTGTCTGCTAAGTACTTTCACTTTTGTATTAAAGTCGTTGTTTACTCTTATTTTTGGCGCTAGTGAGACCTAAATCTTCGCTAGCCATACCATCGTAATGTACTGTAACTGCCCTTCAATGATAAATTAACACAACATTAATAAAGTGTCAGGTTTATCTGTTGTATGCTGCCGAAAATGAGAATGGCGTGGCTACGGCTTTATGCCAGTATGCGCTACCCACGCTACCTGCACAGTACCTTTTAGGCTTTGTTTATGTTCAACACAAAAATAAAACCAACATTTATGCATCCTCATGTATTAATATTTTAATTAAAATGTACCCACATCTGTGGTGGAGTCGTTACACTGCGCAAAGAGTAGTTTAGTGCTATGTCGGAATATAAACAAAGTAAAAGTGCACTGTTGTCCTCGAAGTAGCCCGGACAGCCAGAGGATTCAATACAGCAAGTGGGAAAGTCTTGCAAGATACGCTGTCCTAAATTGGTATGTGACGAAATTTGAAACTTTTAATACAGATTTTGTGGTTTGGTAATCTGTTCGTAATTTAATTTAAAATACCTGCACCGTACAGTGTGCCATTATTTCTCACTCGCTACACAATAATATATTTTCCTTACGACTTGCTAGACGTGTGTTGGCTAATTTGACGGTATTTGAACACAGCAATTAAATGTTTTCTTGCAGTGATGCATCCTTTTTTGCAAGCGAATAATGTTAATGCGACATGGAAAAATGTTTCGATTTTGCAAAGGCTTTGCTATATCAACAATAACGCACAACCCAAAATAAATTTAGCGGGTCCCAGGCTGGAACTTAAATGGGAATTCATTGTAGAAGGGTACATTATAAATATTCATCATGGCAACACTGCATTAGACTTTGTGCTATTGCCCAACTGTTAGCACCATCACATGTGTGTGTTTTCATTTTTCTTTCAGCATGTAATAAATTTAGTTGGGAGCCGTGATAAATTTTAGACATGTCAGAGGTGTGGAATAATTTCAAGGTTGACATTAACAATGTCAAATATGTATGCGATTTGCAATCATTATGATGCACGAATCGAGATTCGAGGTGTGTCGAAAAGCNCAATGTCAAATATGTATGCGATTTGCAATCATTATGATGCACGAATCGAGATTCGAGGTGTGTCGAAAAGCACTTCTAACCTCAAAAGACATGTTAACATACAACGTTGTCTCAATTCCACCTGTTCTTGTTTCACAATGGCCAACCACATGAAGAAACATGGTACCAGTGCTAGAAAAAATTTTAATAAAGGTGAAAGACNTCTTGTTTCACAATGGCCAACCACATGAAGAAACATGGTACCAGTGCTAGAAAAAATTTTAATAAAGGTGAAAGACTCAGTTTTGGCAGAAATCTTCAGACAAAATAAATAAGTTGGTCGCTCACTTATTCTCAAAGTCCTTAAACAATATGAACAGTGAATGTACAAGTTTAGTGTCAGCTAGTACAAGAACCGGTATTAGAACTGAGAACCGGGAACCAAATTGAAGAAATGGAACTGGGAACTGGAAAATTGTGGAACCGCCCCATCACTAGTATTTTTCATTAAAAAAAATATGACTACTGTAATTTACCATGGTTTAGATCTACAAATAAGCGTACACATAATATGCCATGATTTCTTAAAGTCCAAACTAGGTTAAACACACCTGTTGAAACGTAAAAAGTAAACAAAACAAATGCTTGTAATAGATGAAAACAAAAAAAAAAGAGTGGAAGGGTGTGTGGGGGAGTTTGCTGTGTGCATGCACAAGTTTGTTTTTCCAATTTTCGCTACGTAAAGTTTGTCGCTGTTGTTTTCAGAGAGTCGCGAGGTCGAATTAGCGACACAATTTATATGCTTGAGTTTTCTCTCTTTCTGTAGGACTAGAGATGCTCTTTGGTTTGCACTGTCTGCCAAACAGATTTCTCTCCATGCCAGATTTCTTTCCCCTGGCTGTCAAAGTATTTCCTTCTCCCCCTTCCCATTGTCTGCCATTTCCAGTTACCAGGACATTGTTTGTCCGCAGACTGTGGGAGGGAGACCAAAAGAAAAATACAGTGGAACAACTACTATGCCATATCCCAACTAGCAGTGGTTTTTGAGCCACATTGTCGTGGGACACATTCCACGCATTAGTTACCTGTGGCCAGATGCGCTATCACATCATGTTGTTCAGTCGTCAATAATTGAAGCCTGATTTTTTAGTTAAGTGGACAGCATTGAAAGCAGGATGCCATATGCTTGTACAATATTCATCTTATTCCTCACATTTTTATCAGTTTCCCTAATTACTGTATTTACTTGTGTGTAACGCATCCTTTTTTTTTTTTTTTTTTTTCCCCTTCTAAATTAAGATAAGCATTATAAGGTGTACACTATACATGAGGAAAAAGAAATTGAAGAAAGGCAGAGCAGTAGTTTTAAACTGTCTGAAGATTCTTGGAGGATAATAAAGTGTAAGGAAACAATATAATCCCTCCTCTTGCTTTTTTTCATATTTTTTTTGCGTATTTCCACTCTCTAATTGAGAGTGTATCGCTATCAAAACATTTATTGCAGTACTTCCAATATTACACTGTCAGACAATAAAAATAATACACACATAAGGATGCATTGGATAGTACTGGAACTTTATATAGAGGTAATGTTATAGATGAGTAATACACATGATCTCAAAAACAGAGTACATAGGGATTTTTGATATGCTGTTCGGTTATCTTCAATAATGCTTCTCGGCCACTCACACCGTGGTACACACTGAAACACGATCTGGCCTGGAGTCCAGCAGATGCCACATGTTGTCTTGAGTCAGACATCAGACAGGCTCGCAATTGTTGGACAGTGTGTTCCAAATCCTGGGTACTTAGTACTGTGGCATGGTGGCAGCTGGCATTTCAACTGGTCCCACACATGCTTGATTGAGGACATTTCAGGGGAGCAGGCAAGTCGGTATTTGGATATATTATAGAGGCAGACCTGGGCAACCTGCTGGAATATTGCACTTGGAATCCTGGCCATAAATGGGAGCGATGGGCGTGTAGGATCTCATCCACATACCGCTGGACCATCAATGTTGCAAGTAACAAGGTGAGAGCGGATCTGCTATTGTAGGCTATGGCTCCCCAGACCATAATGCCTGCCATGGAGGAAGTGTGCTGCTCAATATCAAGATTAGGATTGTGACATTCACGAGGGGCCTTCCACGCCCAGGCACGACGATCATCGGTACCCGCAACGAAGCTGCACTCCTCACTAAACACCACACCAGTTTTGTGACGTTCCACATTGCTTTGGCCTGTCACCACTGCAAACGAAGCCGCTGCTGTTGCAGAGTAAATGGCAGCACAGGTAACACACACTGGGATCACAGTTACACCTCTGTAAGGTGTTGAAAGATGATTTATGGACACACGAGCACTAACACTGGTTAGTGTCGTGGATTGGGTTGCTATGGAATTCCTCTGTGCCCGTCAATCCTATTGACCGGTAGTCAACCTCATCCATCCTAAGCCAGTCCTCCATGTGTGGGTGCCCTTCATGTATCCAATGCTCCCAACAGCAGACAATATGGTCCGAATGATCCATATGGTGGGCTATATGGCAGTACAACCACCCTGCTGTTTTCAGTTCGATTATGATCCCTCTCTCGAAGTCTGTCAGTTGCGTAAAGTGACATTTTGCTGTTGTCCCTACATTCTTCGTCAATCTGTAAACTTGCTTGGTTTCATCTGGAGTTTCTTGCATTAATTTGACTTTGACTACACGCTAGTGTCTATGACCGCTGGATGGTTCTTTTAGCTCCACTACTGGGTGTGCGGTCAAATACAATTGCAACAACATGGGATCATGTGCGACCAGCCAGTACTGTCACTATTTGCAAAGTTCATCAGTTGTTGCATGGTTTCTTCATGGTGCGCTATTTTCATTGTCTGGCAGTGTATGTTAAATGTTATAAATATATACCAAATGTAGAAAATAACAGGGTAATTCAATTTAGGTATGAAATTTTTTAATGTAACTTAAAACATCAGTATAATATTAAGAAATTATATCCACATCTGTGTTTAGACACTTTGGAGACAACATTTTCATTGAACGTAAATCCATGGGCAGGATTTGGTTTTGCTTGGAAGTTATCTTTGGAACAGGGACTTCTTGGTTTTTTTTGTGTGTTGTTTGTAAATAAAGAGCTTCAGAGTTCTCTTTAGGTGTCGGGCATTTACCACAGTAACGCGGGTCCATAAGATAACACAAGAACTGAGCACCACTCGGAGCTTGATTATGACTGTGAAATTGCTTCATGATAACAATGTCTGTTTTTCATCTATCGAGCTTTATCAAAGTTCTTTTCATATTTTTGACAGCAGTTGAATCAAGTATTTTTTATTTTTCAGATGGCTGGACAATACTGTTGACAGTTATTAAATATGTTGTGGAAAAATCTTAATATATACAAAAAATTAATATTGTTTAATATTTAAAAAAAATAATTTTTTGGTTTAAACCAAGAATTAAATCAATATTGAAATCGTATTGATTTAAATCAACATACCTGGCCAGAACTAGAACTTTTTGTGAAAATTTAAAAGGACTATCCATTGCCAAAAATAAACATAAGAACAAAACAAAGAGGAATTAAAAAGAATATCTTAGCAGTGAAAAGAACATGAAACAATGAGCGACGAGAAAGTTGGTGAACTACCACCACAGTGAACATGATAAATTGCATTAATTGCAGATTTATTTTTGGTAATGGATACAGCCCATTTAAAATGCTCACAGAAATCCTGCAACACCATTGCAGTTAAACTTCAAACAATGTGCTGTTGTAGACTGAAGCAACAAGGCAATCATAGAACTTTGCCTACAGGTGCAGCAGTTCTTATAGAGAGTATCTGCTCCTCCGATCTTCCTTTTTTCTGGTTCTTAATGCTGCTCTGACTTGTGGGGGCAGCCAGGATACATGAGAGGAGGGTAACTACGTTGCAGTAATTGGGAAGGAAGTTATAAAACTTAACAGTTATAGACTAGAGCAGGGATATTCCTTTCATATTTAATTTAACGTTCAAATATAATTAAAAAAAAAAAAAAACAATATTTTGAATTAAAGGGAACAAGTAATGTCACACTATAAACTACTTTGACTACTAGTACCACGAAAATGACAAATGGATACAAATCTAAAATTTTCTGAATTATTTGGTTTGTGTGGGGCTATTCCACCCAAAAATATTTTCAGAATTATTTGTAAACTTCCCACATGTATTTTTTTTTATATACACACACCCATGCATGTGCGTGAACACAAGCGTGTGCGCGCACACACACACACACACAAACACCACACCCCCCCCTTTCTCTTTATAAAATGATGCTTGTCACTTCTGGGTACAGTTTGCATTTCACCACATACTATAGATAACAAATTATAGAAATCTTTAACGGTTTCGTTTTTGGTACCTCCAGCTCTTTCTATCAATATCTCAGATATTCTTGGTGGAAGGTCGCAGTTTCTCTTCATTCTTTGTTAGCTTGTGACATCTCTTTACTTCATGGATTTAGAAATACTTTATTTTTGGCATTTATGCAGTGTAAAGGATTTGACATAGTGTGCAGCCAAATTGTCTTTTGCTGATATATTTTAACACATTAACTAAATTATTTTCCTCTTCTGCAATCAATACTGTGGTATGACCAGGCGCAACAATACTCACGTATATTTCGCTACCTACAGCTACCAATTTCATACAAGAATATATAGTACTCGCTCCTTATTATTGAAAAGGAAATGCTTTAGTGAGTGACTTCCCCCCTAATTCCCATTTGTTTGCCATAAATCTTTCAAGTTGCCAATTCTATATTTTCTACAGACTAGTTCTGGTTTTTACCTATTTACTGTCTTTTAACTACCCAATTTTCTTGTCTGATTTTTTAACTAAATGTACCTTGCATCAAACTAGAATTTATTGCAGTTACCTTTATGGAAGTTTAAGAAATGCCCCATTGTTATCGCAAGTAACTTTTACCCATCACAACATTGCTGTTACTTCATTGCTCAACTACTTTGTTCAACTTTAAATGTGTCCTTTTTGCTTGTGTAGATTACCATGCTGAGTAGCAAGCACAATAACAGGTAAATCTACTTGGGCAAACTAATGGAACGAGTTTGCGAGATAATAACCCTGTGAGTGGAAAAGTCCCACTTTACCCTAAATACAGACCTTTGTGTAAATATTATATAAACAATTTATAAAAGTAAAGAAAAATTTTTTAATAAACATATGCAATTTTAAAGCGATATATAGTGGCTGTGAAATGAATTGCTCCCTGCATTGTGTTGGCATATAATTAAAATTGAGACTGTTTCACAATCATGTGCAGAAGATCAAGTAAATTTTTGATAATGCAGCTGTTGAATATATTTCTACCATTCATGGCTATAACATAGTTCTGCTTAAAAGTAACTTTTGTTGCAAACTTTTTAAGTGAAAAACTATTTTTAAAAATATATTATATGCACTCTCAAATTGAATAGATTTATGTTTGATAACAATTGCCAACATTTATGTAAGTTTTTAATACAGTATTTTTATACTTGTTTACGATACATGTTAATCAGTTCTTGTGTTCCTTGTCATTGCAGGTAATTTACGGTGACACAGATTCTGTGATGATCAAATTTGGTGTGAAGACCTTGGAGGAAGCAATGGAACTGGGTAGGGAAGCTGCAGACTTAGTCAGCTCTAAGTTTGTCAGTCCCATTCGACTGGAGTTTGAGAAGGTCTACTTTCCGTACCTATTGATCAACAAGAAACGTTACGCAGGGCTGTACTTCACGCAACCGGACAAGTATGACAAAATGGACTGCAAAGGGATTGAGACAGTACGACGTGACAATTGTCCCTTGGTAGCCAACATGATGAACACTTGTCTTCGAAAGTTGTTAATAGAAAGGTACGTCAGGTTCAACTCTTGTTGTTTATAAGCAAGTTATTTTGTTCCTTAACCTCCACTAGCCCATTAGTATTTTAAGTACATTATTGATATTTTAACCCTAATACCAGAGGTGGCATTTTTAGAAACTGGAATACATTATATTACATTAACTATTAATTAACATACCTATCGTTAAAAAATTAAAAAATGTATAATATATTTTAAAAAAGCAAAATCACAAATGGTAAAGTTGGCTATATATATTTTCACCAAATTTTCATAAAATGTTGCAAAATATTTATATAATATCTTACTTATGTTTTAAAACATGCCATTGCTTTTCATACAAAGAACAAAAATTATGTTTCTGTGGAATGGTAACATTTAAGCTTCTTCAGCACAGTTCAGGCACACTTTTTTTAGTAAAATTAGCATAGGTAACTTGTTTTCCTTTTCTTCGTAGGATCACATGAAAGACATATTTTCCTCTTCTCAAGTTTTTCTTCAGTAGTGTTGGAAGTAACAGTTTCAACAGGGATACCCAGAACTCTTCGAATGCAAGCTCTCAGTTCACGTGGCAAGTGTACATCATTACATATTCTTTCCATGTGACACTTCAGGAGGATACATGCTAATGTTTTCACAAAAGTAAGCCGAGAAACTTCTACATTTTATTTGAAACAGTTAAACAACACAAAATAATTAACTGCACTTATGTCTAGCAAACAATTAAATATAGCCATTAGCCACCTTTGTGTTTGACGCCCAGTAGAATAACTGGCACACTTTTCGTCTAACGCATCGACGCCTCCTTTTGTCCCATTGTAGTATGTAATTATTCCTGGATTCTGCATATCTTCATCAATATCATCGTTGTGATGCATTGAGGAAATTAACAAAACAGCCTTCTTTTTCTTTGTTACGTAGGAAACCGAACAGAGTAGACCCTTCCACTCGAGACTGTGCTGGTAGAAATTCGTTCAGGATTTCTCTTTTGTTTTTTCTGATAGTTCTTGCGTATGTAAGTCTTTTAGTGCATAATGCATTCACCAGTTCAACTGAAGTAAACCAGTTGTCACCAGTCACATTTCTATCCGTGCCTTGACTTTCTTTTGACAACCGCACAACAACTTGTATCAGCTTAGAAAAACACTGGTCTTCTGGAGGGAAGGATGAGCCATCAAAGTTTTTACCAATATATACATATGTATATATATATATATATATATAGCCATTGTGAAAATAATGTATCTTCGCATATACAAGACACATGAGCTTGATTCCATATTTACTAAGTTTACTGGGCATGTAAACTTTGAATTTGCAGCGCCCTCTAAAACTTATAAGTATTTCATCTACGCAAGCACAAGATCCAAGGCTATATAGCAACTGGCAGTTTGTCACGAACTTGTCTAAAATTTCTCCAATGGGGGCATCCAGATGGATATTTTTGCGTTGCATTTCTATCATCAGGGTTGTCGAACCGCAGGTTTGCGAGGAGAATCTCAAACTGATGCCTGCTCATAACACACCGAAAAATTTCCCTGCCACTACCATCGGTTACAAAAAGACCTCTAGTGGACTCATGGTTAGATTTGAAAATGATATGGGCAACTTTTTTTTTTTTATTGTGACATACCTATTTGGAAATAACTAACCTGGCCTTTTGATGAAAAGTATTTTACAACTGCAAGATTTGTGTGTTCAGGGACCCAGAAGGAGCAGTGGCATACACAAAACAGGTGATCTCAGATCTGTTGTGCAACCGTGTAGACATCTCCCAGCTGGTGATAACAAAAGAACTAACGAAAAATGACTATGCAGCCAAGCAGGCTCATGTGGAGCTTGCCAACAAAATGAAGAAGCGTGATGCTGGCAATGCTCCCAAGCTGGGTGACCGAGTGCCGTACGTCATCATTTCGGCTGCCAAGAACACCCCTGCCTACATGAAGGCGGAGGTACGTTTAAAACTTTGATTCATGAACTGGGGCCCAATTTTTTTTTAACCTATTGGAATAATTCGTCTAGAGGAATGACGTCATTCCACTATTGGAATGCTTAAAGTCAATTTTTGAACACTGATAGCACATTTGTATACCGGAATCGAGCTGTAAAGTGTCAAAAATCAATCAGTCAGTAAGGCAGCTGCGGGAATTGTCATTCCTCTAGAGGTTTATCTGTAAATATTATTGTGTGATAAAAAAATTTAATTCTACGAGATGTGCCAGGTGTGATACAAGTCAAACATTAGCTTGCCTAATTCAGTCAGATAACACTGAGACTCAAGTTTATAAAGGTACTAAAATAAAATATTCAGATGAGCCGGAAATATAGTTCAGCGGTATTTAATTATACTTTGCACTTGAGTTACAACAGCGGTGCAAATAATATATGCAGTTCAGTTACAGCAGTGGCAAAAAAATTTACTTCCATAACAAGTAGGAACGAGAAAGGAATCGCAGTATTTATTATTCTGCAGCCGAAAACATTTGCATCGCGAGGATATTTACTAAGGCTGGAGAGAAAATAAACACACTCCCGGTGCCCGGTATGACCCCTCACACCGGCGGAAATATTTAGTATGTTTTAGGTTTGTTCAAAATATGATGAAAAAGAAATATTGCGAGCGCTGCTGGTGTGAGTTGCAATTGCGACTTGTGTGCACTTTTCAATTCATCATCTTCTGTTACTGTGCTACTACTGTGTGTAGACTGTCTTGTTTCTTGGTTACTAGGTTAGCTAGCACTGATTGAGCACGAAGGAGGCCGGGCCTACTATAAATATCTTCTCAAAACTTTATTGCACTACCGAGAACTGCCCAACTTGGGCGTCGCATGATGGGGCCATATCTAAAAATAATACACACACTCCTCGCAACATGGGTGTGTATCTTATCACGTTGCCACAGTGCAATCCTTGTCATCCTACCTATGTCGTACCATATTACAATGGCCAACTACGTGACCTTAGCCTACTAATGAAAGAAAAAGGTTTTACATCACCTTGTGATGATTATTGCTATTGTCAAATGACTTGAAATGAAATTATAAACTTTGAAAATCGAAAATATATAAAATTAATACAAATTGCTATTATCACCATGGTTCAAACAATGAATGAATTACATTAATCCCCGAAAGTGTATCAAAATTAAATATTTCCTGCTGATATAAATTACTATTACTTGCAATGTTGCATAGAAATGTGAAAATAAAGACTTTCTTTAACGTAATGTTAAGTTGGAACAAGAAAACTGGTAGGGGTGTTGTGAATATCAAGTAAGTCATAACTCTAAACAGTTAAAGTATGAAAGGAATAATTTTAATTTTGCTGTAAAAACTGTCCAAAGCACTGAAATATCAACAGAATCTAGACAGCTGTTTATACGAGTTTCACATACATCTAATACTCAAGAAAATGTATCCATACACCTGTGCAAGTCAGAGACTATAAAATGTCTTATATTTTAGTCAGAAACACAGAAAATATTCACAGGAATATCGTAAACTAATTTATATTGCCAAAACAGAGCTTTGGTAAGATTTACTATATTTAGTGAAAAATTTATATTTCATTTTTTGTTTACTTTATAAATAGTTGCAGAAATGTGAAAAATTGCTAAGTTTTCTTATACATCTATATTAAATTTTTAGAAGTCAATTAAATAATTTAAGCTTGAAAACCTACAATGCAAATCAAATACAGTCAACTCCCGGTTTTACCGGGGGCGGCTTAACTGTGAGCCACCAGTTCAAAGTCAAATATTGAACCTCTGCCGCCAGTCACGCATTGTTGCTATTAATTACCCACGCGCACGTGGTTAATTACCTGGCTGCAGTCGAGTGAGGTGGTACTGATTTATTTTAATATTAGAAGTGTTCAGGTTCTATATTTACATATGTTTTTAACAGTTAATATGTGTGAAACTTGGAAGTATTAGGAATTCATGGAAATTGTCAGATTGTAAATTTTCATTCCTAATAATGAAGTATTTCACGATTAAAACTGGCATCTGCTAATCAAAAAGGCGAGATCTTGTTGTTTACAGTCGTTTGTACAAGCAGAGGCTATGTATAAATTAACCGTGGCGTTGAGTACGACTGGATGACAAAATCTCACATCAACATAAATATTATTTGCAACTCCTACGCAAACAACACGTCACACATGGTTTTAGTAAATAAATAACATTTATTTTCACTTTGTTGCTAAAATGGGAGGGGAGTAAACACAAAAAATAAACAAAATGGCGAGCTGGTCTTTGGCGATTGCAGGCCAAATCCAAATTATTAGCAAGCAGAATTGCTTCACACGCAAATATGTTACTACTTTAAAATATTGATAGAGTATGCAGAAAATTTAAAATTCTAAGAATTCGTTTGCATATTGGCACTTTGCACATGAAAAATGTGTCATTTCATGGGGGCGTGGTTTCCGAAGCGAGCCACGCGCACTGGCCAACAGATGGCAGCATGGCCGCCTATTTCGCTGCTTTGTCTTATAAGTAGGGGCATGGACTTTTCGTGATCGCGAATAAACGATGACAAACGCGAAATCGTCACAAAATTTAGTTTTTACGCGAAATATGGCATATCGGACTTAATGCACTAAATATAACCACGTTTTCCAGTAAAATTTTGTTTACAGTATTGCAAAGCAAACACGCTCACATTTTAACACTAGGTGGCGAAATACCGTATCTCGGCATGCATAGGCTGTACTTAAAAAAAAGAAGTCTACAGAAAGTTTGTTGCGATTTATTTACGAGATATTGACATTAAAAAAAATTTAGCCTCCAAAACATGTTCAGGAATTGGTCTACAAAAAGTACATTTTAATGTTTTATCTTAGTTTGTAAAATGGTAAAACAAAAAAAATGTGAACAAATAAACAGCGTTTCAATTGTGCAATAATTTGTTCACTCATGTTCATAAACAAAATATCCTTTATCGTGCACGCGTAGAAAGTAAACATGGAGGAGCTCGGTCATAGCTGCCGTACATGAGAAAATAATTACGCTGCTGAACAAGAGAAAGATATCTTACGTAGTTTGCACGCCCGCCACCGCGCCACAAATGCACAATAATAGACGCCATTTTGTGTAACATGTTGCCGTGTTTTTGCTTTCTCAAGTCACGATACCACCTGTGGAATACTATACGCGGGACGTATATATGTAAACAGTTAAAATGTTCAATTGTACTGTTGTGTAAGGCAGAAAACATTACTATTTCGTATTTAAAAAAAGGATAGTATCTGGTGCTTCGTAATTCTTTGCCCAGTATAGATTATACACCTAAGTTGACAACACTAGTTTCCACCGTTTTTATTTGGTATTTACTTTACTATTTGTTTTTGCGT
>NQII01003173.1:109203-129156 GCA_002778355.1 Clitarchus hookeri | reverse complement strand
CAACGATTTTTAGAATAGGAACCAATGTCCGGAAATGTACTGTTACTGTGCTACAACCATTTCAAGTTAGGTATATCTCTCCCTTGTCAATTTTCGCTGAAGGAAAGAGCAATGTCTCTGATTTGCTTGTGTTGGTATGCAACCGGGTACGCAGTACATTACATCAGACGATCATCTGATGTCACGTGACGTCTACCCTGCCTCTGTAGCATGCCTTGAGCCCCATTCATGTGCCTTTGCATCTCTGATTAACATGGTTGTGTATGGCACAGCTGAAGGTATTGGAAGAGCAGTTCCTCGGCTGTATCAAGAGCATTATCCACAACGTATTGCATCATCGCATACCCTTTTGCCACAATTATGCAACAGCTCCGAGAACGAGGTACCTTAACTGCCGACAGTAACGACTGTGGTGCTCCAAAGAGATGCCGCACTCCCGAATTGGAAGAGGCTTTACTGCATCATGTTGAACAGAGCCCGTCAACGAGAGTGCGAACAATTGCAAATGCAATGGGTGTTGCTCCCAGCATCATGTGGGTGGTTCTGTATGAGCTGCAACTACAACCTTACCACCTCCAAAGGGTACATACAGTCTTTAAGTCCAGCCGATTTTGCACCATGTTTTGACTTCTGCACATGATTCCTGCACCGCTGCGCCCACATCGCGTTCTGTTCACAGATGAATGTAAATTCACTAGGGACAGTATCTGGGCAGGTTAAAACCCTAATGCCACGCATGTCTAGGGTTTCCAGCATAGATTTTCTATCACTGTATGGGCAGGTATTCTGGACGATCATGTGATTGGGCCGTCCATACCTTCTTCCATCCAGACTAATGGATGCTGCATACTTGATCTTCCTACAAGAAGTATTGACCCTGTTTTTGGATGCTGTGTAATTGAACGTCTGTCAAGTAATGTGGTTTCAGCATGATGGCGCACCATTTCACTTTACACATGACGTTGGGAGACATTGTAACCGCAAATTTGGGCAAAGATGGATAGGCCGAGGTGGTCCAACAGTGTGGCCCCCACGATCGCCGGATTTAACTCCATTGGACTATTTCCTGTCCAGTCTTATGAAGAGTATGGTGTAAGAGACTCCTGTAGAGACAGAGGAATATCGACTGGCACGAGTTATGGCTGCACAACAGATTGACGGAACACCAGGTGTGATGGAGCGAGTGTATAGGATCATGATTCATAAGTACGATGTGTGCAACGATGTTGGTGGTCGCCACATCGAGCCGCTGTTGTAGTGGATTAGTACCGTATCCTTTGCAGAAGACAGAAACAGATTGTTCCCTTGGCTTTGTTACCTAATGAATTTGATTGTTAGATATTTACTGAGTCACATCTAATTTAATTATGTACACCGCAGTGGACGGGTGAAACACCTGATTTGAATGGTTGTAGCACGGAAACTGTACGTTTCCGGAAATGGGTCTCTGTTCAAAAGATCGTCTACTCGGTCCCCTCTACAAGTCCTAGGAGTTTGTAAGGGGAATTTCCTAGCAGCCTGTATATTATAACGGTTGGCTGGAAGAATACTGGATTTTAAAATGTATTTTTTGCTCATTTTGAATCAGTAAATGCATATAAACACATTTTTTACTGCCGCCTTGTAAAAAAAGGAAAAGAAAAGGTGTTGGATAAAACGTAATAATGCTTCAAGTGTCAAGATGGGTTCACAATCAAAATACATTTTCACAGAGCATAGAACATAACAGTAGAACATTCAAATTATCAGAATTCTTGTGCAAAATTGATTTACAATTGAATACTGATGTATAGTTTTCAGCCAATGAAATTTTGCAATGAGTTGGACATCATTTGCTATTGGTAAATAAGGGATTTTTGTAACAGATTTTGATGTGGTGTTGAAAATGTATAGTGATTTTAAATATTGAGCACTTTGTTTTTCTTTAAAATATTTGCTTTTGCTATAGTAAACATGTGGGTAACCTTAACAATTTTCTGCTTGTGAACAACCACCTGTCATTTCCTTTAAATTTATATCTTGTGACATTTCTTCGTTTCTGCAGACTACCTCTTCTACCATTTTAAATAAAAACTTTATTGAAAATTTTATACTCTGCTCATACTGGCTGTTTTCCCATGCACCTGCACAAGAAATTAAATATAACTAGAGGTGGGTAGATTTTATTATTCTACTCCTCGATACCACCTATTCTTCCATTGAAATGAGAACCGAGTACCAATAACGTTGATTCTGTAAGTAAAATACACTATACATTAAACTATACCGCAAAACTTTCTTTGAATATTTTGTATGGAAAAATACTGTGTACAACAAAATGTAAATAAACTTGATCTCTGCCAAATGCGTAATACAGCATTTTTTACCACCATTTACCAAAATGAATTGGGTACATTGGTAACCGGGAAATTCTCTTTATAACAAATGGCAATGCGTATTAATATATTAATTACATACGCTTGTAGCAGACACAACACATTAAATTTGACGCGTGACCACACACACACATATATGTGTATGTGTGTTTATATATATATATATATATATAGACACACACACACACACACACAACTTTGCTTCATCTTCATGTGTCATCATGTCACCCCAGGCGAGGTTATAACCATGAACGACTTGCTATCAGAGACTACCCCCTAGGCAAGGGGCACCCATGTACACGTCAGCCAAGATTTGCCTTTATATCAGATGTCACACCACCCCTCACGTCTGATAGAAGCCAGCCAAGCAGCCCAGCGCTTCGCCTGAGCTCGCGCAGTTGACGCAACATCACATAGCAGAGAGCCTGCTTCCGCCACAGCCCGAGAGATGGCACCAGAGTATGGCTCTGCCTACGAAGGGAGGAGCTACCCCCGCCACCCTCAAGAGCAGGTGCATATATGTCCTTGCACTGCCGCAGAACAGCAGTTGATTCTCAGCAGTTCACTCCACCACCAAGTGTGCTGGAGCTCTCTGCTCTACTACCGCCTACCTCACAAAGGACCACCGCTCTTCAGGAGATCTTCCAGACCTTCAACCCCCGAAGAAGTCTTCAATTCCCGTTAACACTCGTTACCCCTCTGACAGTGACACCCGAGTCCCTTCTGGACAACAGCATTATAAATAGTTAAGGTCTGTTAGTATTATAGCCACCTAGCCGCATCTGCTTTTGTCTAGTTTAGACCCAGGTCCCCTTCACCGGGTATTACCGTAGTTTACTTCCGTTAAGAGTTCATTTTAGTTAGGAGTTAGTACGGGCCACCGTATCTATTCCTCACAGGAATAAACACGTGACCTTATGTCACCTACGAGTATTCATTTTGAGGGTGACTGTGACTTAATCCCAAGTAGACGTCGGCCCACCAAAGAAAAGCAGGAGACTCCGTTATTTGAAACCCTCTTTGCCGAACCTAGTGTAGGACTGTGGACTCCCTTAACCGGGTGCACGTACATCTCAAATAACACACATTAGACGGCCACCCATACTATGGATCAGTTACGTGCACACGTATGGTAGAGTCACAACCATTAGAAACTCAATCCACGTGGTGGATATTCAGCCAGCCCAGCCAATTCAGTCCATCCACCACATTGTTATTTTCGTCGGAAGGAGTGATCACTGGTTCTGGAGGTCTGACCCCTTTTGGACCACACCCACGTCACTGTCAGACATCCAGGGTAACCCACCGCTCCAACCACCGCATTGAACTTCTCCAGTTGGTGTAAACTAGTCCGACTCTGGTTAGCTTGGCTTCAACTGGTTTTATACCTAGCTAGGGATCTTCGTCACCTGCTCTTTCTTAGCATAGCAGACCTTAGTTCCTACCTCTATGCCACACACCCATAAGAGTGGTGCAAAGTGGAGAGCGAAGAGGGCAGCTACTGCCTCTGAGCATAGCGTGAACTGCAACCCAGTGCCAACTGCCCTCTGCAGTCTCTCACGGGAACGAGCTCAAGCCGCCCGCCAACTGGAGAGGCCTCACCTCCCAATTCCCTCCAGCTCCCTCTTTCAGCCACCCCACAAGACCGCCGGCAAGCCGCATGCTATCATCGAGAAATTTTGCCGAGAATTTTGAGTACTGCTGGGAATAGACAACTCTTGGTTCAAACCAAGCCGGACCAGCAGCCTTTGTGGGCTCCTTCCCCTACCACCACCCACAGCAGCACCTTTGTCCAAGGACTGGGCATGAATTCTAGCCGGCAACAGCGGCCGAGTCAGGAGCTACCTCAGGCTACGTCCAATCCAGGTAAACCAGTGGCTGTGTGCAAACCAGTAGTGTGAAGGACCGTTTAGCCAACACCAGACTTTGTGCTGTGCCGTCAAGCCATGCGCCCTAGCTTATATACCAGCCGATGTCCAATTAGCAGCCAATAAAGTCAGCCCATTCAATTAGCTCGTGTCTAAACCTTGCCCGACTGTGACGTCGTCAGTCACTTGATTTCACGTGTCAAATTGTTTTTATTTCACATTATAATTGTGATGTTTCTGTTAACATAAAATGGAAACAAACTTTTTTTTTGTGTACCTCAAAGATGTGTGGGCACCACAGCACTTCAAACAAAATGGCTGGCCATTTTTTCGCAATACTAGCGCCGGCAGACACGTTTCGGTGCCACAACAGTGTTAGCTATATCATTGGCGTGCGTATGCAGTCATTCACATCTATGACTTGTTTACTTTTTTTTTCCCCGTTATGGCCAGCTTTTTTTGTGATTGTGTTCCATTGGCGTATTTAATACAGTTTTAGGGTTTCTTTATGTAGTTTGCTTGTGAAATAAGCTTCTCCAGTAAAACTCTGTTAAGACAAGACTGTAAAAATAATACTGATTAACCAGGAAAACTTCTTAAAAGGGTCAGAATTACACATGTGCGTATAGACAAAGTGAAAAATTATTCATCTTATTGAGCAGGAAAACTTCTTAAGTGATGATTTCTTAACAAGGTTTCACTGTATCTGAAAAAAATGGGGCAAGTTAAAAATAAATAAAATTTTGCAATTTTACAAATAAAACGGCAACCTTTCAATGTGTCCCAACCAAGGTAGTAAGCATTTGTTAAAATCTTGTGCAGGTTAAATATGTTGAAGAAAACTTCAAAATGTTAAATACCAAGATACATGCGCCAAACATAACCTAAAAACCAAGGAAATCAACCTGGCAACAGACTTTTTTTTCCAGAGGTAAATGTGATATAGTGCACATAAATTTAAAAATGAACCAATAGATTTTGTGCTAATGCAGAAATATATTACAATATTTTCATTCTGATTTGACTTTGGCAGAAACACATTAAAATAAGCCCCTTCCGTCTTCACAAAGAGGTTTTCGTATTTTTATTTCCGACACTCTTGAAAAGCATAATATGTCAATTTTTTCTAAAATCTAATTCATTCATACGCCAAGAAGTTGTTTTAATGCAAAAAAATTTCCAATTCTATCACTTCCTATAGTTTTAGACACAGAACTACTTTTGATTCAATACCAATATTATCACTGTACTCAGAATTTACAAAAAATTGATGTTATCGCGTGAAATAAGTTTTTTCATACTTTAAGTATTAGATTGCGAATGCTAATTTTAATAATCAAAATACTCAGGATCGAGAATCGAAAATCAGGAATGGAATCTGGGGGGTAGGGGAACACATACTCGACGCATCCTTAAATATAACCATTTCCTTTGTGTACTATGTCAGGACTCCTCATGCACACCATCTGTTATGCGCAGTTGTGAGTCTATAGGTTCAAAAACATGGTGGTAAATTCTTGTTCACACGACCCATGTTCTGTGATCATTGTTATGCTTTCAATTGTGAATCAAGCTTAAACAAACTCTGTGAGCGATTTAGTTGGTTCGACTTCCATCGATAACGTAGTGCATGGTAGACTTTAATACTAAAACAGCGAGGTTTCCTAATAGGCAAATAAACTTTTGCTGTGAGGTGCACTAAAATGTTCACTCAAAGTGATGCATCATCACTTGCACTCATGTTACCTATGGCCATAAACACGTGTGATGGAAGGTAAAACATAGTGTTTTCGTTTATAGTGATAAAATTATCTAGAAAATCCACCAGTCAACTTTGCATTTGTATTTGAATCTGTAAAAGCATGTAAAATTCCTTCTTAAGAAGCAGTTAGGTGACGTAAAGCAATAACAATTCACGATAATACTACACAATTTTGCACAGTTAGTGAACTATAACTATAAATGTCAAAAATAGTCATTTTCCACATTTTACATGAAAATTTGCATTATTTTTTTCATCATCACATTTGCTAGATTTTCATGTCTCTAGTCATGTTTTCTATGGGCGATTCATGGTTAACTGAGCAAAATGTCACTACCCGTACCTGCATACACTTACTTCAACAGGCACAGTATCTGGCATGCAATCAGTAAAGTTGGTAATGATGGAGGGAAAGTTTTTCCATGTCTTAACTTAGAATAAGAAGAGTTAAGGAAACATTTGTGAATACTCAGTCTTTTTTTTTTATGCATATAAGTGTAAAAATCAGCAAGTTTGTAAATGTTTAGTCTAATAACAACTTTACTGTTTCACTATGACTAGCCTATGAATAGTGACTAGGCCTATGGTAATGTTAATTTTACAAATGACCGAAGAGTAGACAATGTGCATACAAGTAGATCTTAAGCAGGCCTTTCACAAGTGCTTAGTTCACCATGAACAGCATTATACCGAGCCTCTGCAATGTACGTTATGCCCCAGCCAGGTGGAACCCATGGGTGAGGTATTGATTACGTAGATATTGTACCAATTGTGTTAGTAGATTGTGTGTACCTTGTTGACTTTTGCTGTGATATCCCAGTGTAGGTGTTTCTAGCCAGTTTTCATGAATTCATTGACGTATTTTAGTTGTAGTTTTGTTTGTGCCATTCAAATAAAATTGTACAGTGTTGGTTTTTTGCTTTCATAGATGAAAATTGATGTCACTTTTTAATAATGCAAAAGTTTGTAATAATTCGTTGTTGCAGTTACAGCGTATCTTTAATAAAATAGTAGCCTCAAAGGTTAGGCGCCATCTTGTAACTTTTCGCCGCTTACACTGTCGACTGTTTACTTGCCTCGGCTTGCTNAAAGTTGACTTGAAAAAGTAGAATTTTATAAAGAACGTATTGTAGAAAAATATTCTTAGAGAAGTAGGTTTTTTTTCTTTAGATAATTAATGTAGATATATCAGTTCTGAACTAACACAGTAATTTAGGTTAGGTGTTAATTTNGTTTTTTTTCTTTAGATAATTAATGTAGATATATCAGTTCTGAACTAACACAGTAATTTAGGTTAGGTGTTAATTTATTTTGCTTAAGTAAGGTCTGCTTCCTTTGTTTGTGTCCTAATGTTTTGGTTGATCCTTAGATATATGTTTAAATGTGTTTGCATGTAAATTTGAGGCATATGTGTGTTTCTCTGGTTATAATTGAGCATGAATATCAAAATGATTGGACTCATTGTGAAAACTTATTTTAATAGGACCCAATCTACGTCTTGGAGAACAGCATACCGATTGACTGTACCTATTATCTGGAGAACCAGCTGTCAAAACCATTGCTCAGGATATTTACTCCAATACTAGGCGAGAAATCAGAGTCAATACTTCTCAGTAAGTACCTATTTGGAATTCATTCACATTATTTAGATGAATATTTGTAATTACTGCAAATGGTTCCTATTGCAGCAAATTCTCAAAATTTTAACCTTTCAAAGTTCCCAGGAAATTGGCAGTTGCTGTGAAGGAGTAGTAATTTGAATTTGGGCAGATCCTGACCCACACCCACCCCATATATGCAAAAATTGCATAAAATTTTTTTTTCAAGCTGTTTATGCCTGACTTTAGTAAAAAATTACACGCTATGTGTGTTAAAACACAGTTAAATGGCTTCAATGAATTGACTTGCAAGATCTTCAAGCTTGTAAGTTAAATTTGACTTATTTTAATTGTTTTTGACACCCTAAAAACTCAAAAATTGTGTTCGTGTTTGGTTGTTCCAAGAGCAAAAATTATATATAGGTATTAATTTGCAGTGGACTCTCAATGTACCGATAAACCATGACCAATGAATTTTCAGTGGTCATGGCAAAACTCCTATATAAATAATGATTCAATTTCCAGTTTTTATAATTTATCAAAAACTGCATGAATCAAAATATATTTTGGTCCCATCTCTAAAGACTTCCCATAACAATCTTTTTAAGCTGGTTGTTTATGCAAACATCTAATAACTGGATGTGAGATGGCTGGCCAAGTTCGGCTTATCCTCCAAAGCCGTAGAGCGTGCGGCCCTGTTTCTTCAAGGAATATACGACGTCCATTGCAGTGACAGTTTTCCTCTTGGCATATGTGTGGCATCCTCTCTCGTTCTCTCCCTCTCTCTCCTCTACCCCTCCATCTCCCTCTCCACTCTCCCCCCCTCTCCCCATCACACTCCCATCTCATCCCCCTCTCAAACCCTATCTCCTCCTCTTAATCCCTCTCCCCCCTCTACATCGCTCACTCACCCTCTACCTCCCTCTTCCCACCCCTCACACCATGTAGGTAAAAATAATATGTCTGTAGCTTGAACCGGTCATGTTTTACATTAGAAACGAGTGTGCATGACAGTTGGCATAAACTTGCTACTATTTTTCAGGATAGAGGATATTCTTTGTTCTTCCCTTTATAGGGAACTATGTTTCATAGATATATACAAATGTACCTGCCTTACTTTGAAAGCAGGCAATAACAGTGTCTGAATTGTGCTTAGGTGACACAAGAAAATATGTAGTACAGCTGCCTTATTCCACCCACCCAGTATTGGTATCCGCTCTGTTCTGTAGCTTGGGATGGGCTTTGAACATTTCTCATCATTTTTCAGGTGCTTGCGTGTAAAGTTCTTGCTGAACTTGATGCGTCACGAGGCAACATCCTTTGCTCATAGTAGCCTGCGGCTTTGTCACTTCCCCTGTACTATGCCGTTACACGCCATCTCTAACATGTCTGCCATATCCTTTCTATGCCTCAACTCTGGAAGTGTGCTGCGCCGCCTGCCAGTAGGCAGCTCGCAAGCCAACGCCGCTCGCCACTTTGGTGGGTGAGCCACCCCCTACCCAAGGCTACGCTGGGCCAGCTGGTACCATGCACGCATCCTCGACGTGCAGGAGGTGTAGTTACCCCCACTCTCTTGCCGCCCCATGCGCCCCTTGCTTGCCACAGCCCTCAGAGCAGTATATATACCATGGACCAGCCATTTTCAAGGCAGTTCTCTGGAAAGTAGCTTTCCAGTCTGAACTCTGTGACACTAGTCTAGTTGTCTTCCTCATGTACGTCCGTTACCACTTATTCAAAAGCTGACTGGGAGTAATTCCCCAGCCTGAGCACCACGTTGTTTGCTAGCAAGCTATCTCTGCAGATCAGAGATCAGTGTGTGCAGTCGGCCAGAGTTCGCCACACGCCCGCACTGTTAGACTGTATCACGTGCCTTACGTTACACTTGGTTGTCGCCCGTCAGGCTTTTCTGGGCATAGGTCAGGAATGTGTGTTCGACATTTTGCCATTAAAGACGCTAGCTCTCAAGTCAGCCTTCTGCTTTCACAGCTATCCTACCTAACCCTATCTTACATTAGACTCACGTACGGCTTTGCGTGAACCCTATTATATCATGTCCAGAAGTAAGCTCTTTGTTCTTGCCAGAGTTGGGTGCTTGGCTGCTAGTAGGTCACATCGCTCTCCTGGGCACTCCCTTGGTAAGGGTATAGAGAGTCTTTCCCGGCCTCCCAAGCCTTAGGAGGAAAAGCTACGACTCTCCAGCTGTGCGCCTGACTTGAGCGGCCACCCCTCAGAAGTCACTGGAGAATTGGAGAAGGACTTAGTGTTCTTTTTGAGGAAAGTCAGTATCCTCAGCCTGACGGTGAGACTAGAGGGAATGTGTCGCCCTCCTCACTGCAGGCTGACGGTGGACTAGCTCCTCGAGAAGACCACGACAGCACTCCCCTCTGAGACTGTGTGTATTTATCAACCCTCAACGTGACAGTAAGANCTGCTTGTTGACGGAAAGGTAAACATGTACGAATCCCTACAGCATCGGCACCAGGGGGCATTGCCAGCTCACTGAGAAGACCACGCCAGATTAGAATTCCCTTCGACTACAGAGTACTTTTAAACTTTACCCAGTCGTGCCTGAATTTCAGACAGACCCATTTGCCTGTGTACCTTTAGTACACACCACTATCCCCATGCCTGGTCACTGTACTGGGAGGAAGAAGACTGCTAATGCTGCACTTGCCGAGACAAAGCATGCTGTCAGGCAGGGACCAGCCCTTTTAAAATCCTCATTAATTGAGCACACGGATTCCTAGCTCTTAAGGGGAGAATTGACGAGTCCACTAAAGAAGCACAAAGTGACGTCAAACTTATGAATCTTGTGGTATCACCAGTAGTTGCAAAAAGGAAGTGGTTCACAAAAAAAGTTGTTCTATAATCGTTAGTGTGCATTAATTATTTAACTAAATTATTTAACTAAGAGTTTCACAAAAATACAAATTTTAAACAAAATTAGCAGTTTGACAGAAATGGCATGTGATGTCGAGGAACTTATAGTGCAATGGATATGCATTGCATCTACGTCAAAGGCAATGTTTGCGTCACAAAAAAATAGTCTGGAAACGAGTTACAGTTTTTGATGACTGCCAAAGAATATTTTTGGAGTACTGTTTTTGAATTTTACAATAAGGCTNATATTTTTGGAGTACTGTTTTTGAATTTTACAATAAGGCTGAAAATTCTGACAACAAAACAAAGTATGGCAGCCATGTGTGATGGTTTCAAAAAGTTCCATGGATTTTTTTTTTTTATTATTATTTATTTGAATGATGGAAACAAACTTCTAATAGGTGCGGACAGGGAGGAGGAGTTTGTACTGCCATTAAAGTTAGATTATATTTACTATGGNCTGAAAATTCTGACAACAAAACAAAGTATGGCAGCCATGTGTGATGGTTTCAAAAAGTTCCATGGATTTTTTTTTTTATTATTATTTATTTGAATGATGGAAACAAACTTCTAATAGGTGCGGACAGGGAGGAGGAGTTTGTACTGCCATTAAAGTTAGATTATATTTACTATGCTACACGCAAGTGTAAGCAAATGACAATTATTACATTTACGTTTAATAGCTGTTGCTAGTCTGTAAATTTAGGTGTCAAAAAACTTTTTTTACTACAAACTCAAAATTCTAGGTGTTCGTCTGCTGAAAGAGTTTTCTAATAGATATAAACTCCAGTGGTTTATGGTTTATCAATTTCTCGTTTTACTATATTAGAATGGTTTTTTTATGCATAGAATTGTAATTTATGTTACTTCAATTCAGATTTTACGACACATGTACTATGATGCAATGTGCGCTTGATAGATATGGCAACAGGACTTGGTAACACTCACCAATAGGCTGACACTGAGCAGCCAAGAAGTTCCGTGCCTGGTATAGACACTGATGTACATACAGTATCTTCCAAGTACATGCCGTAAACTGAAAATTATTTTCAATGTCCTAAATATAGTATTGTTTTTATTGTTCAGTTGCTACAGTTCAGTCAAACTGTACGAAATTTAATTATTCATGCTGAATATGCAACATTATTACCTATACACTACAAATTTTTTGGATTCGAAGTAATTCTGATAGGTGTCTGCAAAGCTTCGGAAAATCACTTCTTTCCTTTGTCTTCCACTTCAAGCATAATAAAAAACTTACAGATTCCAAAAAAAATTTCCTTTAATCAATATCTTTGGAAAACTTATATATTTTGTGACTTGATTCCATTTTACACACAGAAACTACTTCAGCTCACCTGTATCATAACGGTGAATACCATAAGTGAACTACTATTTTCATAAAGAATTACATTAACTGATGTTTGTCTTTATAGCAATGCATCACAAATTATTTGCAACAATTATAATTTTAAATAAAAGAATCAACTTTTGCTGAAAATCTTAATAAATTTTTACATGAAATTTAATTTCAATGTACTCATTTAACTCTTAACAAAAGCAGTGTGTAATGATTTTGTTGTTAAACATGAAAGAACCTACAGAACATTTACCAGATGGCACTAATGTTATGGTTCCAGCAAAAAGACTGCAGTTGTTCCAGACAGATTACAAAGCAGTATATTTATTTATTTATTTTCCAAGGCAACTAACGTAATGTGCTGCAATATCATTGTACAAAACTTAAATTTGATACGTTCGAGAGTTCAAGGATACTTACTATTAGTTTTATATATTACTAGAAAATAAACATCTTCCGGCAAGGGCGCACCATTTGTTCACATGGGATGTAATCTCTGCAACTTTAGCACCCAAAGGATGTAGCTGATTAACACACTGATATGCTGATGTATGTATGGAGTGTAGAAGTTCAAGAAATAAATGTGTGGTACTATGGTGTTTTAACCAACAGACTACATTGTGCATATATATTCCTACGTCACTGTTGGTGAAGTACTGTTGGTTATTAAAACGGCATCCCAGTACCACTAACTACACTGTTTTATATTTGACCTCCATCATAAACTTGCCAACTTATACACATTTTAAAATAGTAGGTCTTCGTTGGGACTTGTATTATCAGGCTTGAAGTTCATTTTCAGTGGCTTCTTGTGGGGAGGTTGTAGGATTTATATTAATTAATTTATGTAGACATGCATGCATCTTCTGAATATACAGATATCCTGGAAGGGCATATGTGATACCTTTTGTCACCAAATAATGCATAAGCACAGAGTTCAAGAGCAGCATAACTCATGAGAGGCAAAATAAAGATTATCTTTCTTTGAGACGATTGCGAACAGATAGATTGATTACAAAGTCATCTGATACAGTTTTTTTTTTCATTTGTGAAAGTTGTTAGGACAGTAGGCAAAGCGTAAACTTTGTGTGGTATTAGAAATAAAATTAATAAAAACATTAAAATCGATTTTTACAGTTCAGGTGACACTCAAAACTGCAAATATGAACCCGCATTGCCATTAAAATTGGCATTAAAACAACCACAAACAGTTGTGTGTTGGTAAGTGGTGTTGTATCTTAAGATCTTCCTCTCTTCTGAGTCATGCAGTAGTGGCGAAGAGAATGGCAATTGTTAGTGATTAACATAAATGCAGCTAACTTATTTTTTGGCCTACTGCAGATGTTGTGTGTTAATTATTTACCATTTACCATTACCCTGTTAAATAAGATACTGTAATTGGTTATGATCATATAATGTTGGTGGTATTACAGTTTACAATTTCATGGCAGTGGCAACAACTGGGAAATTATAGAGGGTACAACTAGGTCCCAACTTTCACGGTAAATAAAATGAGCTGATTTCGTCATTAAAATTTTATCATTTCCTTAAAAAAAATATTTTTGTTTCATCAAATAAATTTTATAGCAAAAAAATGCATGTGTTATTATTGAACATAGATCTGTTTTTATAATGATTTCAATCAAAGTAAGTGGAATTAATTCGTTATTCATTCATTTTAATCTGTACATAACGTATTTAAGTGGAAAACATTAAAAAATATTAAACAATAATGCTAAAAGGACAACCTTATGAGAGCAAGAACGAGAAAAAAGCTATTACTTCCGGTAAAACCAGAAAGGTAGATCAAGAAAACAAGAAAAATAATTAAAATTACATAAAATGTGAAAAAGTGTTAATTACACATTAAAAATCACAAAATTAGGTTAAGAATATATAAATTTATTAAAAATGGATGTGTGGTGTACAATTAACAAGAATATTGAGTTAACAGAGACAAGAAATAAATATTGGAGGCTTAGAAAATTATTATGTTGAAAATGTAAATAATCCATTAATCATGACCAAAACAATGTCAATATTTACAAAAATCATTATTATTTACACTCCTTCTATAGGTAACTGTTATACACTAAATCGCTGTGCATGCAGCATGCCAGTATTTAAGCACGTGTCTTTTTGCACCCACTCAATGTTTACATCGCAGTATTTTCACTTTTTTTTTCAGTTTATAAAACATAAAATCCTCCACTTTCAAACTCCTGGGGGCAATATAAAACAGTTATTATTTGGCATTCTTAATCGGTTTGTAAAGTTCCGGGCAGGACGTTCGTTAACACGTTATTTAAAATAATGCAGCCTCGCCGTTGGGCGCCTTATTGTTAACGTTCCCTAGGCTAGTTACAATATTTTAATGCAGCCGCACAGGTGGGTGGGCGCCATCTTGTAACGTTCAGCCGCTTACACTGTCGACTGTTTACTTGCCACGGCTTGCTCAGGGTAGAATACACGACTCGGTTAATTGAACATAGTTAATTATGAAATAAAGTTAAAGTTCCAAGTTAGTTTGTTTTATACTTTATATTTATTTAACAAATTTTCACAGTTCACAGATGAATTAGCGGTATTCAGAGTACGAACCGTCCAGATATAAATATACAGGTACCGAACAGCGTTACAGTGGTTTATCTGGCCCGAAGAATAAATAACTGCTGCTACCTCCCACACCGGCTGAGAAATAAAATAATAAAGTTTTGTTGCCGATATGGGGGTTCACGTCACACCCGATGCGATCTAGACTATCATTGTACTACAACGACTACTGTTCTGACCGGCCCATCACGGGCGACGTGAAGTATCTCTCTCTGACGACTGAAGAAGACTGCTCTACTGCTTCAAGAAGACTCTCTCGAGGGCGACTGATAGATGCCTATATTGTGCTGCCTTGCACCCCCCTCTCCTGCGATAAGCGCCCGGCATCCTGCATCTGGCAGCAGCCTCATCACTAACTGCGCTGTGTCCCGCGCTCAACACGTTATCAACTGCTGCGCCGTCAACAGAAACTAACCTCTCGTACAACAAAAACTTGTTGACTTTGCCTGAAAATGCGCTGGAGGAACTAAAACTGTAGACGCATTCAAAATCCCGATAAACTAACCTCTCGTTTCATATAAAATTTGGATGACGCAGTAATACTGCGCAGAAAGAACTAAAACTGTTGACGTAATGAACATCCAGAAACGAACTAATCTACTTAATTCTGACGCTTTACAAAACACTGAAGTTTGAAACGAAAACTGTAACCAGGACTCCTGATAAAACGTAACCAGCAGACGTCTGCCCGATAACCTACAAACGCACACGTCTGCCGGATAAACGAACACGGTAAAATAAGCCACCACTGCTTTTAGTTTGAAACACGATAACAATATTATGAAGCTTTCCAGAGCTTCATACACCCGAAAGAATTTTACACCCAAGTCCCGAAAAATTATGAATATTGCGTCATTACAGGTTTTACGACATAATGAGCCGACTACAATCATCACCACCTCATTCAATAGTTGCAAATGCTGTATTCGCTAGTTGTCAAGAACCTACCCACAAAGCACAGAAGATGAGTAAAGTTGGCAGTGTTAGATATACGTAATATTGACCTTCATCACATCACGAACATTTTTTGGTTAGAGATGTTTGTTTATAAATAAAATATGCATAAGTGTGATTCTGTCTGTAAATGAACGCATTAGCGATTCTCTTCGATATATAAAATTTCACATACAACAATAATCAAACTTAATGTTTTTAAGAGTTTTCATGGTCAAAGCAGCTCGTATTGTGGTTTTAGATACACTTACTTAGGAATTTTGTCTGTGTTTTGTGAATACTGGAATTATTACAGAATTTTGCAAGTAAACATAACTTCTCTGTATTTCCAATTATTTCGCAGTTCACAAAAATTTCTAGGCCCTAAGCATAACTGTACAGTTGTCACTGTGTCAAACAACATAGGTTCAGTTAGAAGTCAGAACTGATAAAAAGTGTTGTACATTTTTTGTGTATGCATGCAGATTTATAGAAAGCCCATTCATTACCTTGTAAAATAAAGAATTCCTTAGCTGCAGTTTTACATTACAGTCATATCCTTTTACTTACACGTATAAGTACATAATTATACTACTTTTTTGTTCTGCACACACTAAGGGTACTGTAATGTTTTAGTCATTTTTGTTCACTCCAGAATTTTTTGCTGTTTTATTGTGGCTGATAATGCCAGTGATGATGTGTTTTTTGTGTGTGTGTATGCAAGAGGGTGACCACACCCGCACCAAGTCGGTCCTGACTTCTTCGACGGGTGCATTGGCAGCATTCATTCGCAAGAAGGAAACGTGCCTTGGTTGCAAGGCAGTCCTGCAGGATGAGCGACCTCTGTGCAACCACTGTGTGTCGCGCCTGCCGGAGATATACGGCACAGAGCTGAATAAGTTTTCCAACTTGGAGGAGAACTTTGCTCACTTGTGGACGGAGTGTCAGCGATGTCAAGGCAGCCTCCATGAGGAAGTGATTTGCACCAGGTATGTTAATGATGTTACTCAAACACATCATTTTGATTTCAATACCATTTAATTGCAGCCTTATTTGTGAAAGTGACTAAATTTTTAATCAATCATGATTTTAGTTGTTGCAAAGGTAAATTTTTTGTTGCCCATTCTGCAATGAAATAGCCCTAATCACCTGAAAAGGAAGTGGTCAACTTGTTATGTTTCTCAAGTTGACTGATTCAATCTTAGGTATGGAATGAAGGATCAAACTTGTATACTTGACACTGGTCTATAAACATTATGATTCATGGGATTAGCACATTTGCTTTACCTTTAGTGTTACTGAGTGCAGTTAAAAACTCAGTTCTCTTTGTGACACTACAAATGGGCTGCAGGAGCGTACCATGAACTAGTTGGCACAGTGCCGAGGATCTTCGGCTACAAATCAGGTTAGCAAGAGCTTACACCTCATTGATACTACTGGCTTTATTTATTGTCCAATTCTAACTCTAAATGACCTGAACTTGTCAGTCGTAAAGCTTGCAAGGAGACACAGTGTGTAACGTGGCACGCACACAGTTACAGCCTGCTCTTTAAGTTGCTGACTACCACTCGACTAGCTCAAGACGAAGTAACACGAGACTCTTTAAAATGGACGCCAATTAAATAAGAAATAAAGTCAAGTTCAGGTTTTGTTTTGTTCCCAAGTGACACAGGTCACACACGAAGTTCAGGTATGCAGAGTACAAACCGTTCACAGATAAATAGACACGTGCAGAACAGCGCCCCAGTCGTTTACGAATTATCTCATTTCTTAAAAACTTGCATCGCAAGAAGAAGTTACGAAGACAGGAGGGACGTTCGTTCCCTCCTGGCACCCTAGCGACCTCCCACACCGGCGGAAATAATTTAATAGAATTGAATAGTTCAAGCCGAAAAGAAATGAAGTGACAAAAGCTTTAGCGGTCGCGGGTGCTTGCCGGTGTGGTTGAAGTTCTTCACGCCTGATGCGTCTTCTCTGATGGTTGGTTACTTTTTCTTTTTAGGGGATAGACACCCCGAGTATTTATCCTGCGGGCCTATCGCCCCCTTTTCCTAAGATAAGGGCACGGCAGCCGGCATCTGCCAGCAGCGTCATCGAAACTGCGCTGTGTCCCGCTAAACTGCGCCGTCAAGATAAAGATAAACGAAGTTCTCGTACAAAACTTGTCTACGCAGTCTGAAAGTTTCTAATACAATGCTGACGCTTACTGAAAACTACGACTTTCGAAACAAAACGGCAAATGTATGCCCGATAAATGAACTATCACGGTAAACGAACCACCACGGCTTTAATTTTGAATTCCGATAAAAATATTATGAAGTTTGGAAAAACTAAAGAAAATGAAACACGTGTCCCGAAAATTAAGAATACTGCGTCATTACAAGTTCTTAAAATTTAGGATGTGGAGGAGGAGTCCAAATTATTTCTCCCGTAACTCTGTGTCACCTGGAGAGTCGTGGATTGGTGTTAGTTAGGGGTGTGGAATAAACTGAACCTTCATATGCAAAATAATTTACCCTTAAATTTACAACAAAACTCACTACCCAATAAATGTGAACTGAAATCATTTTCCTGATGACTTAAGTGGTGACTTATTACCATCAAAGTAGGCTTTGTGCTTCACACAGTATCTGAAGGCTAGTATTTTTCTTCGCAGTTAAGAACTGTTCACGCCCAAGACATGAACTCTGTATTAATGAATGTAGCTGGTTATAATGTGCCCCACCCTTTGCCTTTTATACTTCAAGAAGAACAGGTCACACAGGTGAATCCCAATTCCTTGATTTCTTTACTTGTGCTGCTGGGCCATCCAATCCTGTTTCGTCAGTCCGAGGCATAAAAGAGTAGGGAACCTATGGTAACACAACCTCTTATCTGAACATGACAATGTATTTTTGACAGCTTACTATTCTGCATACCACCATGCCAGGTTATAATTCCAGCTCATGCGAGCCACCAAAATTACTGACCTTAACAGAACATCAGGGGAAAAGGTGGGGGGCACTTGTCCACATCTAGGAACCATTGTCACATACACAACAAAGTATATTTTTTACCATGAGAACTGCCATATTTACTTGAATGCAAAATGAGGTTTCTCTTGTTGCCAAAATTAAAATTTCCAATTTGTCTTGCATTCGAGAATATGGTTTAAATGGAATACTTTGGTAGCTATTTCCAGTGCACAGTTTACGTTATTGCGGTGCTGTATCTCGCTACCTAAGTCACTAATCATTTATCTACATAATTTTCCATTGGATGTATGATAATAAATTTTACTTGCAAATAAATGTAATGAAAAGATATGATTTGGTACGTAGAATGAAGAATCGGTATGACTAGCATCGTCCATACTTTTTTTCTTTGCTTGATTACATCACAGATTAATGTACGAGAGAAGATGTGAACCATAAACTTTGATGCCTCACCAGCACTAGGATGACTGGGTGTTGGCCTTGTAGCTCTTCTCCCACTCCCCCAACCCCCTACCTAGGGCCATTGACCTGGTGCCCTATTAACAGGATTTACCGATGGCCTGGATGTTGATGATGGAAGGGGTTTAGCAGTGATTTGATGCTGGGGCTTGGCGGTGCCGGCTTACTGATTGGCTGGAGCAAATTTAAGCTAAGCAGGTGGGACTGAATGGAACTGCAGCTTCCTGATGTTGGATGTTTGGACTGGAGGTCAGGCCACGTTGGGCTTCGGCCGAGGTAGAGTTGGCAGCAAGGGTGAGATGGCCCACGGATACTGTGAAACAGCCTGGCAGGTAACCTGGTGCAAACCTGGCCCTATTTGATGGCTCCGGTCTGGCATCCTTCTAATACGGCTTCTGCCATCAACTCTGTGTATACAAAAGCACTGCCCAGGATTCCCTCCCAGCAACCAACCCTACGTTGTGGCATATGGGTAAACAGAGAGTGTGAAGGGGGAGGGAGAGATAGCAGGTGTCCTGTGAAGCTTGGCTCAGGTGGTTGTTATTTGTTACCAGTGGGTAGTGCAAAAGAGTAAGTCTGGATGGGCCTTCTGCTGGAGAGCCAATCTCTTTTCAACATCAGTGCCATGACATGCTCAAAACGGCTTTTTGAGTATTCCAGAGGGACAGGATCTAGCTCAACTCTGTAGTCCCCAAAAAAGTTCACAAACTCATTCCTTGTTTGTTCACCCTCAAAGAGCAGAAGAGAGGGGAGTTGGTCTGGTGAATTCCCGGCATAAAAGATTCAGACCCTAGACACACTGACCTCTGTGACAACTGACGAGACAGATGGGACACATGTGTCATCACCTTTGGTACAGATTGCAGGACTAACCTTAGCCTAAAGAGCGTGGAGAGGGCATAGCACACCTATTCTTTTCCCGAAGTCTGATTGAGGATATGTGATGAAATAGGTTTAGTTGGATAAGAGATGTAGAAGTACAGCAGGCTGAGAATGAGTGAAACCCGGGTTCGGGTGTAATTGTTTATTGTTACTGATCTTAAATGCACACATCAGCCGAACGGATGCCTGAAGTGTAGTTCCTAGCAAAGTATCTGACACTGGGATGCAGTGCTAACATGACTGGGGGG